>CM077844.1:8407500-8695000 GCA_039776855.1 Mylabris sibirica
ATATTAATTGAATATTTGTAAACAAACGGTGTATTAATTAAAGATTGAGAATATCATCAATGAAGAATTGATAAAGCGTTATCACCGACCAGGTCCCACGCTTTTCTTGGTTGCATAGCGGTGATAACGCTTTATCAATTCTCCATTGATGATATTCTCAATCTTTATATGAATTTACTTTTAATGATTGATCTGACGTTATTATCGTTCTTGGAGGTACATTGAGAAACACATACAGGGTGTCAAAGTCACTGAGGCCGGCCCTGAGGGAACCACAAACTATACGTGTACCTACTTGATTTGTGTGGGGCAAATAAGGGGTAGATACGAAAATATTAGGAGCACGTTCGAAACTAATTTCGTAATTGATACAAGACTGTGATCTTCTTTTTATTTGATCATAATAGAATACAAAAACTCTGTAAACATTAAAGAAAATGGTTCACATTGATCCTTTATATTTTACTCTACCATTATCCTTTGTTTGTTTCTATTTGTTATTTTAGTGAAGCATGTTTTCATTGTGCATAAAGTTTCTATATTTCTCACCATCAATATTGAAAGCACATTTAATCCGGTTTTATTATGATATTAATTAAACGATCAATGGTAATCATTTAAAATTTTAACTTAATGTAAAAAATAGTAAAAATGTATAGATCTCGATATAAAAGCTTCATATACACACAACATCCGTTGTGAATCTATGGTCGAAACCAAATAAGTCAAATAACATAAATGGAGTTGAATCGTGAGAAGAATGATAACTATTTTCATAAAACTTTCAACAAGTGTTGTAGAAAAATGGTGGATGCGCCGCCGTGCCGCACAACTATTATTCGAATTTTATCGATAAAAAACTTACCTGATATTCTTCTGGTGTTGTTATATAACTCGTATACATATTACTCAATCCTGTTATGATAGTTTTGATATTATTTGGTCCATTATTGTTGGTAACTGTCCGTTTCACCATATCTCTTAATCGTCGTCCGGCCATTGTTGTAAATTCACCAGGCACAGCTATTAATATAACATTACCTAATTGAATTAATTGAGTCGAGACGATTCTTGTTTGCCACTGATACGGTTTAGAAATCTAAAAAAAAAAGAAATACGAATAGTTGATTAGAAACTAATTGATAAAAGGATGTACCACCAACTGTGTCATTTAAAGACTAATAAATTAGCTATTAAACATCACACTGTGATCACAACTGATATTTAATCTTAATTTATTTTTCAAGTTATACTTTTGGCATGTTTTGTGAAAATTTATAAGTGAAATTTTGGATTGTAATAATAGTTGCGCGCGCAATGAAATATTTAATGTGTTGCCTAAATGGTTAGCACGCTAGGCGCCAAAGGTGTTTTGTAAGGTTATCAACGCACATACCATATACCCAATGCTTTAGTACAATAACGCGACACAACGCCATTTTACTCATGAATAATACCTGCATATGCGTGGCGAAGCATGTGCTACACACGTCTGATAGTGAGCTAAAGTTTGTCGGTAGAACAGCCACGATCAAAGCGCCCCAGAAGGTTGCATGTGAACGGTTATGTCAAATGTATGTATGTAATTTTAATTTGGATCGGTCCGAGGATGTAGGTTAGTATTTTTTAGCACACATGCCTCAAGCCGAGGCATGTGTTATGTTTTACTATACTACGTAAACAAAATCATAGCCATCTGCGAGAATAAATACTGTGGTGCAGCCGGTATAGTAATAATGATTTAATTAATAGACAATAGATTTAAGTTACCAATTATTTTATGTTGTGTGTTTGTATGTGTGACAGTTTAAGAACATGCGGTAGATCTTGACGTTGTAAAAGGATCAACAGCTAGTATCATACAACGTTATTTATGGCTTATAAAATGTCTGGATTAAACTAGGACAAAGCTCTCGTATTGCGCTCTTAATGATTTTCTAAATTGCTTTTTTCGAATTGTAATCAATCTTTGATGTTTATTATGCAAAAAGAAACAATTCAGAAAATTATTAAAATGAACACTTACACGTCCTGTATTGACTAAAATCGGCTTAGGATATTGACAATCAATATCAGCTTCGGTTGGTGGAAATAGAAAATCACGTATTGTATTCCAAAATGGATTTGTAGCTCTTGTAGCTTGTTTGAAATCAAATTCACCAGGACCATCAGTTGTACCAGCTGCAAAACTATAACCCATAGATGGTAAACAACCTTTTATCTATATATTAAAACACAAATTAAAAAAAAAATATTACTCAAATTAATTGATTTAATCGTAATTTACCTCTTGTTTTGTATTATTTTGAAATATTATTGTAGCTTTCTGATTTGGCATATCGACATATTGATGGATGAATTTTATCGAACCAGTAATTTCATTATTATTGGATTGCTCCAGCAATTCCTAGAACAATAACAATGTAAATATTGCAGTTGAGTTTAATTTGAAAGTTCATCGATTTGAATTTAATTAATGTTAAACTCTATTTTGGGATGTTTTTAATCAAATGCAAATTAGTCGTCTGACACAATTTCTATTACAAAAACAAATCACATTCATATAGTTGAAAAGATAGATGATGACAAGTGGTAAGAGAAAACGGTTGATAACAGCCAGACGATAATAACAAGAATTATGTATTGTGGTTTTAGTTGTAGAACAAACAATAAAATGTCACAAATTTATAAGTTTCAACACATACCGTTGCTTTGTTAAATAGTTTTTCAGCAATAATTCGTGTACTTTCAAACATATCACGTCCAGGTCCTGATGCTATACACTGTTGTGATTGTCCATCACATGTACTGTGATCCGTATCACATGTATCACCTGTATTGATGCAGTGTGGCCCTTTTGTATTCGGTGAAACATCACCTAAATTTGTTGAAGCAAAAGCGCCAATAAAAGGGCCCTACAAAAAAAAAAACGGGAAAAAGTCGACTTTATTCCAAATTTTTCATAAACAGGGTGGTTTTTTTTAGGTCACACAGAAAGTTCCTATGACAACTCCTATCATTTAGAGAGTGATTCGAAAAATATTGCAAAGATTTGTAGGTTTCCAGACAACATTTTAGCGAAATTAGGGCCTTATAGCTCATTTGGAAGTTGGTCGCAATTTCCGCTAACCAACTACACGCATAAATCGACTAAAGATGACTTGTAGACCATCGGGAAATTGTTTTTTTCCTAATTTGTATTCAAGAAAAATTGAAGAAAAAAAACTTGGTGGAGATCGATCGTTGAAAAAATGAATGAATGAATATAATCTTACTCTATCTCCACCACGTCTTTTATTTACATTTTTTGCGGAACACAGTTGCGAAGAACGGAAAAATCAATTTTACGAGCCATTCTTAGTCAGTTTATGTATCTAGTTGGTTGGTGAAAATATATAAATTCTTAAAATGTTTTTCCAATCACTCGTCAACTAATAGGAGTTTCATAGAATTGACCAAATTTAGATCCGAATTTCTTACTTTCCCCAAAAGAGTGTTTTTATTCATCAACTTCTCAAGTAAAATCGATGCATAACCCACATTATCAGAGGTTATTAAACAATTTGTGTTGTTCATCGATGTTGGATGGACAGCAAACCAATTGATTGCACCAATTACATTGTTATCAGAGAGACGTACTAATTTCAGTTGAACTAATTCCTTATCAACATCATATTTATAACTGTAAAGATTACAAACATTGATTATTTCAACATAGATTTCTTTTAAAAAATGAATATACTTGGCTCTTTCTTCGGGTGGATTCAACAAATAAGCAGTGGGACTTCGATTGATATTTGCATCAAGTAGTTCACCAGATGATAGATAAATTTTTCCTTTTATCATATTGCTATGGGCACGGATTATGGACTAAATATATTATAATTTGATTAAATTATCTCTTTTATCTATAACAAATAAAAAAATCACCTACTTTAGTGATTCCATTAACTAAAGCATCAAATGTCTCACGAACAAATCCATTATTCGGTATATCATACATGAGATCCATTAGAAAACCACCTGGTGTACCATGCGTATGTGTCCCACTCATTATTATATTCTCTTCATTATATGTATGATTATGATTATAAACGGCATTAAGACGTTTAATTACCTAAATTAATTACAATTAATTAATTATATTCTTATTTATAAAGATAGTTAATCTTACAGCCCTTTTAACACCAATTGCCATCATACAGGCATCAACGGATATGAAAGCAACCCGTTTCTGGCCGTCATCGATGATAAATGCCCGTGAGAATTGTCGTAAATGAATTCCACAACCTTTCTGTTTTGCCTTAGCATAACCCATCTGCAAACATAGAAACTTTCATTATTTGGCGAGCCTTGTAACTCATTGGAAAATTAGTCAAAAAAGGCTATATTCCGACAATATTGTGTTTTTCACTGACAGGTTATACCCGTCAACGGACTAAGAATGACTAAAAGATCCTCTTAATATAGTTTTTATTCATTTTTCATTACTGAATCCTTGCGAAAATGTGAACACTGATTTTCTAACATCTTTATGAAATGACAAAATCATTTACCTATTTCTACTATATTTAACTCTCAGGGGGAAGATTGTTTATGCTGATTAAGTGTTTGTTTTCTTAAGAAAATCCTTGACATTGGAAACATTAGGAACAAATAAAACTACATAACTTTTATTATTTTTACATTAAAGGAAATCAGAATAAGAACAATAAATACTGAATTAACATAAACAATCTTACCCTAGCAAGTTGAAAATAGTAAACAACAGAGAAGGTTACTCACACTAAGTTTATTCATTTTTCAATGATTTATCAACACCACAGTTCTTTCCCAATTTTTCTAGGGTACAAATGAGGAAAAAAATAAGAATAATCAATTTTACCATGATCTACGAGGCATTCTTAGTCGGTTTATGCGTGTAGTGGGTTAGCGGAAATCGTGACATTGTCGGAGTAAAGCGTTTTTTGACCAATTTCCAAATGAGGTATAAGACCCTAACTTTGCTTAAATGTTCTCTGGGGAGCCCCCGACAAATCTTTGAAATGTTTTTCCAATCACTCGCCAAATAACAAAAGTAGGCAGAAATAAAATAGGTGTTACAAATTGATTTGGTCGGTTTTGATAAAGGAAATTGTATTTTTTTGTGTTTGTTTCTATTTAAAAAATATTCCATTTATTGAACATACCATACAAAAGGAAATTACATTTTTTGTGTCCCTTTATTTTGTACTTCTTTTGATTAACTTTATAACAAGATACTTACAAAGGTAATTTCAGCAGCAGGTCCTGTACAATCAGCTATACCAACCCCTATTTGATATTCATCACAAAATACTATAGAAATTCTCATCAGATACAAAACAATAATTATTAAAGGGTTAAATCCGTTCATTGTTCGAAAGTTCTCTGCAACTAAAATACTTAAATAACACAAAATAATTATTGATTAGTTAATTTTATGAAAATACACAATTTATAAAGTGGCACGTACATTTAAATATATTTTTTTTTACTCCCATACAGTATTTGACGCTATGATTTGACGTAATTGATTGTTAGCTGTTTTGTAATAAGTTGGCTTAGGATTATAAATATTTTTTAGATTGTCGCGCGACTATCGTCAGCACACCCCATAGACGTACGTGATTCTAGAATTTGATTGCAATCAAAATTACAGCTAAAGTAAATAGATACTTAAATTTGATTTTATATGTTTGTTTTTTTATTTTTTAATCTATCAACAACTCCAACCCACATGCTGCGCCTGTTTAAAGTTGCGAGGGTAAATATCAGATACAATGGACCGCTTGTTTGTTGTACATGACGTCGCTTTCTTACTTTACTATGTTGAATGATTGTCCTGTAACAGGGTCATCAAATAAGTGTAAAAATCTGTAGAGATCGAGTTGTAACTTTATAGGAAGTGATTTTTGAAACAAGTTTTTTATACTGTTTTCTTCTAATTTGCCAGCAGTTGGTATTAACTAGAGCGATATTTTAAAATTGTTCAATTGTTTTTTCTTCTACACTTCCTAGATTGGTAATATTTAAATTCAGAAACCATCTCAAATGTGAGTGGCAATAATAAATTTAGTAAAAATTTTGTATCAACAAATAAAGTACCTGGGATTACTATAAATTTTGGCAGTACGTCTCATGTAATCTTTAACGTTTATAATAACTGCAGATTTAACGAAAATGAATAAATGAAAACAAAAAATAATTTGAAATTATCTTGTCAATGTTGACGTTTGTTTAGCGCCACACCAATCACATAGAATATAAAAGACGCATACGCAAGCTGCCTTAGGAAAATAAATTATACTAGCTATTAAAATACCCAAAAGGAGTGCGTTAATAGTTATTAAAGCACTCCTTTTGTTACATTAATAACGCTATTATAAATGCACAAAAGAAAAAATATTTTTATTTAGATAAAGGAAAGAATAATAGCGCACGTATTGGTACAGCAAGCTGAATTTTGCTGTATTGCATATGTTGCTACACGTCTGCGTCACATCAGCTCTGCTATAAAGAATCATCTGATATCGAATGGAATTTTTTACTACAAAAATGAGAATATTGATTTGGAGGCAATTGTTATTTTTTTTTTGCCTATAAGATAATGCGCCGTTGAGTATACAAGGTGTCTTCTCTAGCTTTGTACCTGCTTAGATTTTGATAAAAATCTTATCAATTTTATACGACTTATAAATGTAACAATTTTCCGTTATTAATGTTTTTTTTTCGGTTGACTGAAAAATTTCTCTTTAAATAAATGCAAAAATTATGTAACATTTGTAAATTTTAAGGTTTAATATCAAACTAATCAATTAATATCGATATAACGACGAATATTTATTGTTCTTTGTACTGATTTTCTTTACAAATCAAAACCAATTGCCCGATCTTCATAAGAGAAGAAACGGCCTTATCCAATCTTTTGACAGTCTTTCCTTTCAGATAAATGTGCTTCAAAATTTTATGCATATTTTCTAAATGCATATTTGTATTGACACCAGCATTTAATCTATAACAGTATGCCCAATTCTGACACCGTGACATGTAATAATTCCTGAAATAATCAGCAAATTCAATAGTTTCTTCATCTTCTGACAACAAATTATGGAATTGTTCAAGCATTTTAGTAAATGCTTTCTCATCTGTTTCTACTAAAATTGTTCTTAGTTGTTTGTAAATTCAAGCCTGTTAAAATAAATTCTCATTATTTTATAAACAAAAATTATTATGAAAATAAGTTACTTACCTGCTTTTCCTGAGATTTTACTTTTTTTAAATTTTTCCGCCAGGCTTTGTCTATGTGCCAGGTGCAATATAATCTGTAAATAATTTGCAATAAAAATTTGTAGATCAAGTTATAATTTAAAGTTTACCTGTAGGTTGTTTCACCCATTACTGAAATCCAAGCATTATAAAACGCGTCTGCCATGTCAGACATGAAGGTTTTACTCTTCAGACATCCTGCGCGTTCCCTTATACAAGAGAAGAAGATCTTCAGTACTCCCTCATCTGTTCTATTAGAGATGAGAAACGCGCACGGGAAACCTTGCCGCATGTCATCAAGAACCATTAATGTGATTAATTCAAAGTTATAATTATTGAGACCATGAGTGCCATCTATGCATACACAGTCACTACCATATTGTTGTAGTATATCACATTGTGCCTCATTCATAATTATAAGTACAAAATCTTCATTCCTTAGTTCATTATGGTGGGGATCCAAAATTTGTTGAGGTTTATAATATAAAACACAATCCTTCGTTTCACTCATTTCATTAATCCACGCTTCAATGCTTACTGCATCATTAATATGCCTCACCGAACTTGAATTTAAATTATATGCACTTTCAATATTGTACAAATCTTTTCGAGTCACCAAATGTATTCTTTTAATGTCATCATTAGCAACAGAAGTCCGTATATCGTCAAGAATTTCATCAAATGGAATTTTTAACGCAATTTTTGTAGCAATATTTTTCTTTTCTTCCATTGTTAAATAAATGTGGGCTAAATCATTGGTATGACCTACATGTTTAGAAATATAGTTCAAAGTACACTTTCCATCTTTACTTTCCAGTAACTTCAGATTTGCAGGGCAAAAAGCATTCATTTTATTACTACCCTGTGTCTTGAGGTGACGTATACCTTTTCCTTTAGAAACAAATTTTCCAGAACGATGACAATCAAAATGTCTGTGAATCTTATCAGACACCAGTTTTGAAAATACATTTACAAATTTGCAATTAGATTCCATCTCTAGCTGATGTTTAAACTCATAAAATTCTTCCTTTTTTGAAAAGTTACGAGACTCATGAACAATGTCGACATTGTGAACCTCTTGAATATGAATTATAAGACTTTTCTTAGATAAATGACAGTAATCACATAAAGGGCATTTCTTTTTGTTTAAATTATCTTCAATTATTCCATGTGTTTTCTTATGGTAACTTAAATGGTGTTTGTGATTGAAATTTTTCCCACAAACATCGCAAGAATGTAAATAATTTGTTTTATTTTTATACACTTCTAAAACTAACTCGGACAGTCGTCCTGGATGTTTCTTGAGTACGTGTCTTTTCAAACTTCAAGAAGTTGTAAAATCACTATTGCACTCTGCACACTTCACCATTTTGAACACTTTTATTAAACATATAAACATTAATAATAATAAGAAACAAGAAGTAAACAATACAAATTAGGTTAGAGTTGATTCGCATCACGCTTCTCGATATATCTCGATTCCTTACATTCCTTACGCTCGATTCGTTTCGTGCGCATGTCGGTGGAATTGTGATATCTTGGTCGCTAGACGCTTGTGATCTTCATCACACCACTTCTAAGTCGCAGCCACGATCATGCGCAGTCTGCGAGGAGAAACATTCCAGTCTTTTCTCGAATACTGACTCAGCAAAGATGCAGCTGCTGCTTACACATTTATATTTTAAAAGGTGTTTTAAAAATAAAACCATGAAACATAAAATCCACACAACAAATTGGCAATAATGAGAATGATTTCTATTAATTTCTAGTGTTTTTTTTTCTCTGGCTTATCTCTATTAGTAAACAAATGGAAAAGTTGTGTCACTTGTTTAAATTAATAATGATAACAATTATTAACAAACATATTAACGTTTTATTTGCAGAAAACATTACACTGATGATAAGCATTATACCACACAGGGTTATCGCACGAAAAGTTCTTATGGCAACTTTTATTATTTGGCGAATGATTCGAAAAATATTTCAAGGATTTATAAGGAGATACCTTGCCATCATTTCAGCTAAATTAAAACCTCGTAGATCGTTTAAAAAACGCTCGTCAAAACGACTAAAAATAAGAATGACTCGGAAATACTCCCAACATTGTTTTTTTTTCTAATTTTTCACCATTACATTCTAGAAAAAATGCGAAACATTCCAGAAAAAAATCAATAACTGGAAGATCGAGTCATTCTTAAAACTCTTGCTTGTGTAGCTCATTTTTGAAAATAGCGACATTGTCCAGCCAAGTGCGGCAGAATTTTAACGGTTAGGATTGTATAGTGTAAACCAGACTTTCGTTTGAAGAGAACAAACATACTATTGGATATCGTGAGAGAGAAGGGGACGATATGTTCATGTACCTGAATAAAGCAAAACACCACACCCCTATGACGGATCAGGTAATTTGCCACCCTCTACTTACTTATGGTTCAACTTCAACAGCTACTATTTGCTAAAACAGGTAAAGCAACAAAGCAGCTCCGGTCCATCCCCAATACCAAGAATGGTGGACGAACGGTTCAATCTATACAAAACAGGCCAAAATTCGCACCAAGAGTCGCTAAAATTCTTCCGCACTTGGCTGTCCAAAACCAGCTTTTTTTGATCAACTCTCAAATGAGCTACGAAGTTCTAATTTTGCTATAATGATCTCCAGGATCCCATTATTAGCTCTAGAAATATTTTTCGAATTGTTCGCTAAATAATACAGGTAGCCATATGAACTTTTCATCCGACGTGAATAAATAGCGCTGTATCAAAATCTCGAGTGAAATGTCTAAAATCATATATAAACCTTATATTTTTAACTGTCACTTGTTAGTCTTATTTATAAAGATTTATGGATCCTATCGGTACACTAGAGAATTTGATCGACTGTACAGTTATCAATAACCATACATAGTTTTACATTTAAATGTAAAATTTTAGCATAAAACGCCGGTTTTATAACCCAATTTTTTTTATAAAATTGACAGTTACAAATCAATATTAATTATAATATTTTTATTTTCAAGTAATCTACCTTGAAATCTATCATTTTTAATTATAATTAGAGTAAAATAATAATGACCATGGGCCATGGCCTTGGCATTTGGTGATTTGACCTGGAACTCCGGTCGATTCTCTTTTATGTACACGAATTAGAACGAAAATGCGTAATCTAACACGTGTTTCACTTAATTCTCTATCAATTATTACTTAATTATTGACAATTTAGTGTTTATCATATATTTAAATATTGAATTTAGAAATTGTGTGAGTGAAAGTGTATGTTGAATTTCAACATTTATCTCAGATTATGTATTCGAAAAAACAAGTGTCTCATACCTGATTAATTTGATTACTTTTATAATTAATTTAAACAATAATAGACGATTTCCGTGACTAGTTTCATATTTCAATGAGTCTTCAATGTTGTTTTATTCTAATCACTGCACTGTTTTAGACTGATATAACAAAGAAATATAACACTGACAATGATGACTTTGTTGTTGTTGAGTTCATATATGAATGACTAACCATTTATTGTAAAAAACAAATTACGCCACACATTTTGAATAATTTTGGGATTTTTACGGAAGTTTAACGAAACGAAAACGAAGACGTTTCATTTTAATCATAAATCTAATCATTTATTCTAATCATTTTTTTGATAAGGATTAATGTAAATTAGAATATTGTCAACAATTGATCCTCGAAAACAAAACCTGTAGGTTATTCGTCATTTCGTCAATGTCTTCTTCAAGAACAATTACAAATTAACAATATGTTAAGACTATTAATAAGAATCATCATTGTTCTTATTAATATAATTCGTCAAGCATTTTAATGTGCGATTTTGTGATGCGATTTAATTTGAATTATTTATTATTAAATAACTAAGAGTCAATTTCACCAACGTCTGTTAAATTTTAACGAATAAATAAGTTATAGAAACAATTTTTAGCGAATTTTTTTTAAAAAAAATTAGCTAATGACGAGATCCTCACTTTTGAATTTCCGAAAAATTTTTGCACAGAAGTTCGTTTTGGGACCTCAGGAACCCATATCCACCGTTCGTTAAAATTTTTATATATATATATTTATATATATATATTTATATATATATATTTATATATATATATATATATATATATATATATATATATATATATATATATATATATATATATATATATATACAGGGTGAGCCAAGAGGATGGAACCCTAAAAGTATAAGAAGTTCTACTTGATGGAACTTTATGAAATTTGCTATATAGCCGTTTTGGCACCTGAGCTACCTTTAGAAAATATTCTCGTTGTTCTAGCTATCCCCCTTATATGGGGTAGTGCACCCTACTCCCTTATTTTAAATGGAATGGTATATTTTTTATTACATTTTTGAATTCCTTGATGAAATCGAAAGGGACTTTGATAACATGACCCATGGTCTAGCGCTGAAAGTTTTTCAGATATTTTAACTTTTCATGAAATTTTTAATTTTGCAGTGCTTAAATAAAAAATTCACAGCATAGAAACTATTGCAGTTAAAATGTTAAAATTTAGAAATCTAATAGTACAAATAACGTACTTTCTATCAAACTGTAGAACATTCAATTATCTTTCAGCGTTCGGCTGAAATGAATTTTTCTTTCAGGCAATTTTCAAGCTACAATAACTTGCTTATTTTAAATAGAACCCCATATATCTGTTTATATGGTTGGATAGAGAAAAAAATTCTGCATCGAACTGTATTAACATTCCCTATACCTATCTTTGATAATTTTTCAGTTATTCAGAATTTTCAATTTCGTCTAATTTTCTTTCCTGAAATAAAATGTAAAACATAGAAGGCTTAGCAAAACAACCTCCAATTCAATTGTCACAATTAAGATGAAATTAATTAATTAAATTTGGACTGTCTCAATGAAATAAAATAACAGAAAATAGTAATTAATTAAATTAATATTTATTTCATTTGCTTTTTGTGTATGTAGGATGGGCTAAAGTTGTAAAAAATGCAGGTAAAATATTCATTATTAACGTCATTTGTGGTATTTTGTCATTTTGCTAAGCCTTCTATGCATATTATTATAGTTGAATTATTTTGGCATAGGCGACTAGAAGTATTATATTTTGCTTCAAGGGAGGTGATTGAACGAAATTGAAAATTTTGAATAACTGAAAAATTATTAAAGATAGGTATAGGGAATGTTAATACAGTTCGATGCAGAATTTTGTTCTCTATCCAACCATATAAAGAGAAATATGGGGTTCTATTTAAAATAAGCAAGTTATTATAGTTTGAAAATTGCCTGAAAGAAAAATTCATTTCAGCTAAACGCTGAAAGATAATTGAATTCTGTTTAAATTGGCAACAAGTACACTACTTGTACTACTTAAATTCCAAGTTTCAACATTTCAGATGTTATATCTTCTAAAATATGAATTTTTCAATCAAACACTGCAAATTTTAAAATTGCACTAAAAGCTGAAATATCTGAAAAACTTTCAGCGCTAGACCATGGGTCATGTTATCAAAGTCCCTTTCGATTTCATCAAGGAATTCAAAAATGTAATAAAAAATATACCATTCCATTTAAAATAAGAGAGTAGGGTGCACTACTCTATATAAGGGGGGTAGCTAGATCAAGGAGAATATTTTCCAAAGGTAGTTCAAGTGCCATAACGGCGACATACCAAATTTCATAGAGTTTCATCTATTAGAACTCCTTATACTTTTAGGGTGCCATCCTCTTGGCTCACCCTGTATATGTATATCCACGATAACTGCCGTAAAAATAGTCCAATCTTAATGAAACTTGGTACAAAAATCGGTCTTTGGGATAGCTTGGATGAGTTCGTTGGCCAGACTGGTAGGGCCAACACTTTTGGAATAAGAGCTGAAGAAATGTTAAAAAAAATCATTTTCAATATTACATTTGCTTAGATTTGGATGAAAATTAAAATAACAGTAGAGCCGTCGATCCTCTATGACCCAGAAAAAAAATCATCAAAATCGGTTCATTGGATCGCAAGAAAAATGCCAAAATCTCTTTTTTGAGTATAAGCAGTAAAATCGATTATCTCAGATGGCTATGTGTTTTGACAATTGATATTAGAAAAAAAATTGAATATCGCGGGGGGTAACTAATTTTGACAGTTAATATTAGACGCAAGGCCTGCTAGAGAATTTCGCTTGAAAAAATCAAGCAGGCCTTGATTGGACGTATTAGACAAACAACAAAGTATTTTTCAATAAAAATCAGAAATATTAAAATAACACCGGGAAATGAATTTATTAGTTGATTCAATGTTATTAAAATATATTAATTGTCAGTATCATAAGAATGTTTTGCAATTAATATTTCAGTATGTAGATACATAAAAAAATTCGCTATATAAGGTACTTGCTGCCTTTGGAGATCTTTTATAATAATAGCAACGATTATTTTTAACTGTCTATCACACTTAATTGAAGTTGGTGAAATCGTTCTTAAATCATACAAATTCTAGTTTACATCTATTTATAGTCAATAAAAAAAAAACGACTACTTTCTAGACTATTTCTAGACAATTCATTAATCGAACCGGTCTAAGCCAATCAGATTTAAGGGTTCTTTAATAGGCTTGTGAGCAGCAGCTGCATCTTTGCTGAGTCAGTATTCGAGAAAAGACTGGAATGTTTCTCCTCGCGGACTGCGCATGATCGTAGCTGCGACTTAGAAGTGGTGTGATGAAGATCAGGAAATTGGTTTTGATTTGTAGAGACAAATAGAACAAAGAGAAATAAATATTCATCGTTATATCGATATTAATTGATTAGTTTGATTATAAACCTTTAAAATTTACAGGCTTAAACAAAGAATTCTTGTTGGGACACAATAAGAGTAATTGTCATGAAATTTGACAAGAATATTAACCGATTGATTGACCTTCATGAGACAAAGTAGACTGTATATAAAGTCATTGAATTGCTTATCAATTTGCAGATCACATATAAGGCCCGAAAAACGGAGTAGATTTGTAAAATGTCTGTTATCAAGAAAATTTCAAACTCACTGGAACCAAACAACGTTATTGTTAAACTGTAATGTGTTGTCTTTGTAATAAATAGATAAGTCAGTGTTCTAGCTTAGTGCCATGGAAATCTGATAGGTATTATACCGACACTTGCTTATTGGTAGTCTAGTTTTTATCCAGCGATCATTAAATAACGGTTCAATTTGAGTCATTTTTTTCTCTTTACCCCTTCAAAATATTTTTATTGTATTTTATTCTATACAAGATATCGATTCTAAATAATGTCGATACTGTGAAACTATTAGTTGAGGAGCGATTTGAAAAATATTTCAAGGATTTGTAAGAGGGTCTCTGGTGATCATTTTAGCAAAATTGGAACTTTGTAGCTCCTTTGGAAATTTGTCAAAAAGCGCTCGTTTTGGACAAGGCTGCAATTTTCAAAAACGTGTTAAACACGTAAAACGGCCAAGAATAACTAGAAGATCCGCTCAACATTGATTTTTTTCATTTTAGTTTATTTCATTTTACGATAAAGGGGAAATATTTTCACCATTTCTTAGAATGGATGGTAGAAAAATGAAAAAATCAATGTTTAGAAGATCTTGGAGTCACTCTAAGTCATTTTAAATGACCCCAACATTACGCTTGTACCATTGGCGTTCGACTCAGGCACTATTTTTGATTTTATTTTAATCAAAATGCACTATTTATTTTTGTTAATAACAAATTTTATTAGAAGTATTTGTGAAAAATATATTTTTAAACAGTACTTCTTGAATTATTATTATTTAGTGAACTACAAATTTATTATGTCCTACATGTCACGCTTATGGATTGCTTATAGTGGGGGCTGATTTTGTACCACAACCCATAGACACAACACAACCTACCACAGTAGTGTTGTAACTTTGTAACATCGTGAGGTAACATTGATCCTACGATCGTAGTAAGCGTCTAAGAAAATTCGCTGCAAGTACGCCACTTTTACGTGTGCCACTCAACTTTCATTTAGTTCGAGCTGTGGCGTCGCTGCACCAAATTTTACCCCAAAATCCACTCATAATTAACAACAGAGGTATTCTGTCGTTATTTTATTGTTGTCTTGGCATGATAAATTTCAACGATTTATTTCTTGTTATTGCCATAAAAATATAGGTCAATATGTATAGATAGGTTTCTGTGTATTCAACACAGAAATGTTCAAATTTAAGAAGGATTCATAAAATAAAACTATATTTCATAATCAGTCTGAAGCGGCTTTATTTTTTGAATTTATCAAATTTATCAACAATAACAACATGCAGAATAATAACAGTGAAAAACAGTCTTTTCTTACACTTATTTCTGTACATAAAATTGATCTGTGACACCTTCATAAAATTCCAATTTACCTGTAAGATGCTTATGATAACCTATATGGCGGATACGGTAAACACCTGGTTCAGTATTCTCATCAATATCCCATTCGATAATTACTTCACTTTCACCACGTACAAAATTCGTTCTTTTCCATGTAAATCTAAAGATTAAATTAAAAAAAAAAATGATAACAAAACAAAGATTAAAACAACCTTGTTTCCCAACATGAATCTGTAGCAATAGTCGTCCAATTATCCTTAACTAGTTTCTCAACATATAAGAAACTTTCACCATGTAGAACATTATTTCTTGGATTAGCAGCTACCTGTTGATAATAAATCAATAATCATCTTTGATTTCATTATCCTTAAGGCAGACTTACAAATTTCACTGTAACTGTTTCACCAATAGTAGCATTGTTCGGTGGTTGTTGTAAACAATCACCAAAATTTTTACCTTTTGCAGGATTATCGTAGAGTACAGGTGTTATTAGAGTGTATAGATGAGATGGAAATTGTGGCGGAATCGGTCCTATATCTAAATGTTCATCCTTCAAACAATACCATTAGAATACAATTGAATAAATTGTTTACTGCTTACATTAACTAGAGCTTTAGCAAGTTGCCTATATTTATTTAAGTAGATGCTTAAAGTGTGCTGACCGTAGATCGTCGAAGCGCCTTCATATCGTTGCAACTATAAATTTGATCATAAAAAATTAGACTAAAATCAAGGCCTGCTTGATTTTCCAACTCAACCATGTCTAACAGGCTAGTGCATTTGATCTGACTTGCTACTTTTGAGAAAACGACAATTTTTACAGCATTAACTGTTAAAAGTTATTATGAGTTATTACTTAGCAGCGGGATCGTGAATTTATTTTAGATTATCGCGCGATTGTCAGCGCACACCATAGATTTTTACTATAATCCTAATTTATATATTTGTATTTCACCCGACTACTTGCTGCGCTTATGAAAATCTAAAAGAGGGGGGCAAAAATCAGCTACAGTAGACCGTCTGTTTATTGGTTGTGACGTCGTTCACTCAGTGCATTAACTATGTTGATTGATTGTATAGTGCTACAATCGCAACAAATAAATGGATAACTCCATTGAGAAGATCGAGTACGATTGGAAAGCGCAAACATATAAGATAGTTCAGAGTAGTGACGTCACTGGCATTCAAATGCGGGCAAAGTGGTTTGCCCGCTTAATAGTTTGCTTTATATAGGATTTAAAAAAATTGTACAGGCCTGATAGACAGCGTTGAACTTAAAAATCAAGCAGGTTTTAGTTAAAATAATTAAGACGAAACCTCATACTCTTCCGGTGTAGCTATATAACTTGAATATATATTACTCAATCCTGTAATAATAGGTGTAACATTTTTAGAACCACCATTTTCAATAATTGTGTTCTTTACAACATCCCGTAATCGTCGTCCGGACATTGTTGTAAATTCACCCGGTACAGCTATCAATGCTAGATCACCAACCATTAAGATTTGTGTTGATACAATATCCGGCACCCAAGGATACGGGAATGAAACCTAACAATAAGAAAATTTCCACATTATATACCCATTGTTCCTTGTACAATCCAATAAAATATTTATAAATTACCTCACCAATATTGAGTAGTATTGGTTTCGGATAATGGCAGCCACTTTGTTCCTGTGATGGTGTCGATAAAGCATTACGTACTAAATTCCAGAAGGGATTACTAGTTAATGTAGCTTGAGTGAAATCAAATTCACCGGGCCCATCTGTTGTGCCAGCTGCAAAACTATAACCAAGAGCCGGCTTACAACCCTGAATCTGTATCGAAGAATTATTAATTAAAATTGATTTAACGACAAAAAAAAGTTTCTAATTACTTCTCCTCTAGTTCCATTGGGGAATGTTACATTAAGTTTTTCGTCTGGCATATTGACATATTGATAAATATACTTAATCGGGCCAGTAATCTCATAACTATTTTTATCAACGAAAAGTTCCTATTAAATTATATAAAATTATCAGTAATTAGTTTTGTTTATTTCTATTATTAATAATTACTAAAGCTTTATTGTAGAGTTTTTTGGCGATAATTTCAGTACTTTCAGTCATTGTGTCACCTGGTCCGAAAGCTATACAAGTTTTTGCATCACCATTACAAGTACTATGGACGAAATCGCATGGTTCTCCTGTATTAATACAAATTGGTCCTTTTGTATTCGGTGATACGTCGCCTAGATTCGTTGAAGCGATAGCACCAACAAATTCCCCCTTATTTTTTTAATTAGTTTTTTAAATTCATTTATAATCGATTCAGGAACAATTTCACCAACTTCAGTTAAGACTTATTTGTTCGTTAAAATTTAACAAGCGTTGGTGAAATCGACCCTTAAACATCTAATAATTAATTAATTAATAAGAATTATTTACTTTGCCTGGTAATGCACCATTATTGATATCTTTTTCGAATAGAATTGACGCTAATCCAACATTGTCTGAACTAATTAAACAATTCGTGTTGTTCATTGATGTTGCATGGACAGGAAACCAATTGATTGCACCTATCGGTTGATTATCTGTTGATCGTACAAATTTAACTTGGACCATCTCTTTATCAACATCATAATCATATCTAAAAATAAACAAGAATAACACCTGAACTCACCTATTTAATTTGTTAATTAAGTGTGGACATTGACCCTTTATTGATTTATCAATCAATAAAAGAGACGATATAAGGGATATTTTCACGAGCGCATTATCATATAATTTGTAATCATCAAAGTCATTTATTTTTCTATGTATTAAAAGGATTGCGTAGAAAAACTGTTTGGAGTTTTCTCCACGAAGACAGTGATTGATAAGTATGAAGAGGCTCCCTAAGTGGGTGGGCTACCGAGTGCTTAGGAGCTAGGACTCAACTAGTAGTAGGAAGAAAGTTGTCATGTTTGGTGGTGGATTCACTATGCATGCTGGAATGATAGCTTGCAGGGTCATGAGTACCCTCCAATGGTGTGAATTGGTACCACGGGAACTGGCGGTAAGTGTGAGAGTAGGCTTCGTGGGTAATGGTTAAATACCCTAGTTATTGGGGTGAGGGAGTAGCGACCCCTACAATACTATAGGGGAGATGAGAGTGGCGCCCCATCGGCGGATGAGCTGCATCAAAAACAGCTCGGGCACTGACTAGCATAGTCAATAGAGGTCTGTTAGGTGGCCTCCAAGGTGCCTAAAGAGCCTGTAGCTCTGATAGGGATTAGTAGCCAGAAATATCACACTAGCGACAAGGATTTGGGCGTATACCCGATCCCGCGCTCATGGGAGCCGTCAGAGTTGAGCCTAATGGAAGCAGCGCCTTACTATCATTTGAAAGCCCTTAGCACCTGAGTTGCAGTGTTACTCAATATTTTAAGCACCTTTTCAATCTATTAGATGGAACACTCTTTATATTTATTTATAAATTAACAACTCACTTTGCACGTTCTTCTTCTGGGTTGTACAAATACGAAGCAGGACTTCTATTGATATTAGCGCCTAATAATTGACCGTTAGTTACAAAAATTCGTCCACTAACCATATTCTCATGGGCATTAATAATTGACTAATTTTCAAATAATCAATAGATTAATAATTTTTTCCTTTTTATTAAACTTATAACAAATAAATGAAAATAATGGACTCACTTGTGTAATTCCATCAGCTAATGCAGTAAATGTTTCATTAGAAAAACCCATAATTGAAATATCATAAAGAACATGTTTCATAAAACCACCAGGTGTACTATGCGTATGTGTTCCACTAATTATAACATTATTAACAGTGTATGTATCATTATAAAGAGAATTTAAACGTGTTAATATTTCATTGTGTAATGCTAACGAAATCATTGCTGTATCAACCGTAACATAACAGATACGTTTTTGGCCATCATCAATGATAAAAGCTCGTGAATATTGTCGTGTATGTATACCACAACCTTCTTGCAATAATTTCGCATAGCCCATCTTAAATTAATAAAATCAATTATAATTAGTAATTATAATAAAATTAGATAGTAATTGACTTACAAATGTTATTTCAACTGATGGTCCAGTACAATCAGATATACCAACACCAATTTTATAATCGGCTTTAACATAGTAAAAGAGGAGGATTAATAACAGATTTAATTTCAATGAAATCATAATTAATGATCTTGTTGGCAATCCAGAAATTAACTGACAATAACATTTTGAAATTTTTATTTATATAAAGTGTATTATTATGATTATTATCATTATTATTATTAATATTATAAACATGTTAAAAACAACATTATAAAGGACTTATATTTATTTATATCAAGTGGCTGATAAAATAATTCAACCATTCATTATTTTTATTATCAATGAAAACAATAAAAAAATTAACAAAACAAAAACACTTCAGTATACCTTTTGCTTAATCAGTCATCAAGTATTACAACCTATTATGATAGTTCTGATAATGGCTTTACAAATAAAATTATTTTAAATTATTTAATTTGATTTAATTCCTATAATTTTAAATAAGTGAAAATAAATTAATTCGTCAAGCTTTTAATAATCCAATTTTATCATTTTGATTTTATCGTCATTTTCTGCATGAATCAGTCGAAATCTGTAAAAAATACGGTTTAAGTACCATCACCTTCATATAAATGTGACCACTTCTTGTGGGGCTGTGTAAAACAGGCTTTAGAGAACGGCCGTAAAATGTAACAGAATTGTCATAAGACATAATTTGGGAAGAGGGATTTTCAATCAGAAGAAATTGATGGGGTTACTGGTGCCTTTTTTGTATTTATCCACCCCCTCTCTTACCCTCACTAAAGTAACAGTCGGTCACATTTACGTGAAAATGATGGTACAATGAGACAAACTGTTCATCATTCAACACTTGCTATTCATTTGAGGCTCCGTTATTTTCCCAAACATGTTTCATAAAATTTCATATTTTCCACTACCATAAAAACTATGAATTACTGTTGAAAGAAAATTGTAATGTTCGCATGCTTTGAACATCTGTTTAATCTAATATTTTTTCGTTCTATATTTTTAATTAAATAGTAAATTAAATCAAAAAATTAGATGAATAAAATGGAGAGAATACAATTCTCCTTTATACTCTGAGTTACTCCGATTTCTATGTCTAGACTGATGGTAATAGCACAAAAAAGTGTTGCCCACAAGAAAATAATCACATATTTCTCTATAAACACCGCGTCCGTCACTAAATAAAGAGCAAGCGATTGTATCGTGAAATATTAAAAAACACAGTCCTTCGCCTCTTTTTGTAGATCACTATTTTGTACATCTGTTTATTATCAATTCTTAAACTCTTGCATTCTTGTTTAATTGCACGGAACTTTAACAATTAACCATTAGCTACTTGTGTTTACTAGACTTACATTATTTTCTATAACAAATAAAATTAATAAAACTAATATTTAATTACTGAAAATATTTATACTCTGATTTACTGTGTCTAGACTGGTGGTAATAGCACAAAAAAGTGTTGCCCACACGAAAATAATTGCATATTTCTCTATAAATACCGCGTCCGTCACTAAATAAACAGTAAGCGATTGTATCGTGAAACATTAAAAAGCACAGTCATTCGCCTCTCTGAGTAGATCACTATTTTATACATCTGTTTGTTATCAATTCTTAAACTATTGCATTCTTGTTTAGTTGCACGAAACTTTAACAATTAATCATTAGCTACTTGGGTTTACTAGATTTAATAAAACTAATATTTAGTTACTGAAAATTACACCCGGAAGTCCTTATTTTCCTAATTTCCTTATTTAATATAGAAATAAAAGTAAAATGTTTCTAGCATCTGGTATCAAATAGAAAATAACATGGGAGGTGGATATTTTTTTTTATTATTCGTTCCTTGAGAGGTCCTTTCCAGACCCTCCCGCCCGAGCCGTGGTTCGCGCCCTACTGTACCGCGGTCTTTAAGGCCTTTTGTACGCTCGTCAATTCACCTAATTTGAGTTAAATGTCTTCCCTAAATAGTCCCGTTCTTTTAATAAATTCCAGGATACTGTTCAGGGGAGTACTTTTTATTTCATCCGGAGAAATATATTTCCCTCCCAGGTACCACGCTCTGAGATCCTTCAAGGCCTCACAGTAGCGTAGAATATGAAGGCATGTTTCATCCTCCTCTTCACAGGCCCTACATGTTGGGTCTTTTGCAATCCCAATACTATTGAGATGGTTCCTCAGTCTACAGTGTCCAGTGAGCAGTCCTGTGGTCTGTCTTAATTGCCTCCTATTAAGTTCTACGAGTTCTTTGGATCTTCTACGGTTTGAAAAATCCAGAAATGTCTTTGTGAGGTGGATAACTGGTGCATTTCAATTTTTACACTATAGATATTCGGGAAGAATATTTCGGTTTTGTTAGAAAGAAAGCAATATTAGAACGATTTTCAAATTATTCTTAGTCGGTCTCGTAACTTTCCGATAAGCTACAGGGTTCTATTTTTGTTAAAATATCCTTGTCCAAGGGCTAATGTACAAATTGTTTAATTATTTTAATCATTCTAAAATTGAAGGTAATTTATTTATCAAGTGTTGTAAGTATTGCTTTTTATCAGATTTAATTACAAAATTAAATTTTCGAAATATGTCTGAATTGTACTTTATCAAATTGATATTTTTAATGGATAATCTATCATGAAAGCGAGTTTCTAATCAATAATTATCAACATTACGGTTTTTAAACAATCACAATAAAAATAATTGCAATTTAACTTTTGAAATAACTTATTTAAAGGATAATTTTATAATTGTGCTGTTAAGATAACCGATTTGAGTACATTTTGTTAGTCCATTAATTTGCTGATAATACCTATCAAAAATAAAAAAGAATAATCCGTTAATCATTAACAACAATTTGGAATTTTACTCGTCCAATTTGAGAAAGTTTGATTGTTCTTCATTCGAGTTTTTCAAAATTTAGACCGTTTAAATCGCTGATTATTCAAGAATTTTTCTCTATTCTACATCTGAAACTTTCTGAATTTGAAGTTTATAAATTACTGTAACTTTTCCAGTCTACTCCATCCATAACTGCTTATATTAAAGTTAATTTATCAAAGAACTAAAGTAAATTTATATTTTCTATAGAAAATTTCCTTAAAGTTTTATTAAATTTGTCTGTTTATGTGAAAATAGTTTTCGCAACTAATTCATAATATCTTAACTCATAATTCCATGTAATCTTCTTCATCACTTACAACTTACAACCTTCTATCGTTCTAATGGTTATTTAGATTTTTTTAATCGACTTCTCGTATAGAACGTGTTCCACTTAGAAATTTTCTAATACGACATCTATCGGTTATTAAATCGCTTTTTTTGCACATTCACCACTTCTATTACGGTGGAGATAGATGAGGAAACTTTGATTTACTAAACGTACAAAACTTGTTAATTTAAAAGTGTTTATCTGTGTAAACTCCTTAAAAATGGCCCAATCTTCACACTTTTATATCTGAAACTCTTTAGTCCCGGTTGTTCCAAATGTCGTTCAACTTGCGTTTAAGTAAGCGAAGTTTAAAATTTAAACTTCGTTCAAATCAATGAGCGTTGTACCACGACATGCTAGATAACGTTTTGCTAAACGAGTTTAATGTATAGTGGTATTAATATCGAAAGAAAATCCCTAAATAATTGCAAAATGGAGCCTGTTGACACAAAAGATAGTGTTACGCGTATCATTTCAATTGGATAAAGCGCATTATTTTCAGAAAAAAAATGGTATTTGAATAAATTTTAAATAAATGTAACTGACCAGGATCGTCGAAAGCGAACTAGGGCTCCACGGACAATATTTATGGGCGAACCCCCAATCACAAACGGAAATATCAGGGGAAAAAATAAATGACCATTAAATTAACAAATAGTGTAAAATGTATTATTAAAAATACAAAAAGCAAAAAGTTACACTAAAAAGTATATTTGGTGAAACTATCAAGCGCCGCACCCCCTGAAGTCTCCGCTTCATCTACATTTTTTCATCAGGCCTGGAATTGACAGCATACTTAGAAGATTCTTAGGCTTGGGGGGGGGGCGATTTCACCTGCAATTAATTAAACTACCGTCTTTAAAAGGCGAAATTTACCTTATAATTGTTTATCATCCACATAATTGATCCATGTTTTGAAAGTTTTTAGGGCTCTTGGGCGTACATACAGCTCAATTAATTATATAAATTCATCGTCGTCTGTTAACTCGTCCAAATAATTGTTCATTTTCAATTAGAATTTCATAAACAGAAGATACGTTATAGCCAGAAAACTAAGGTTAGCTGTAAACTGCCTTTCAACGAGACTTGAACGACTGTGGATCGCCGTTTAACTTGATCAACGTTTAAGCGTCAGTTTAATTTTAAACGCACTTGATACAACACTATTTTTCTGTTAAACGTCGTTTAAATTTAAACGTACGTTAAACGAAGTTGGAACAACCGGACCTTAATGTTTCTGTGGGATAAATATCGGTTCCCACACCGGCGCTTGAGAAGCACTGGTTTACATGTTGATAATAAACTAACGTGAGAGAACAATGACCGACACAGGGTGGCGAGGGATTTTTGAATTTGAATGTTTCACGATCAAATATGAAATTGCTGCTTATACAAAAGTTGATAATATTTTGAAATGGAACAGTCTGTCAGAAATTGATTTTTCTCAACATAAATGTTGGATTATTTTTAACATAATTTACCGACACTTCAAATTACTAAATGTGTTCCTAATTTTGTGGTTACAAATTAACTTCATTACGTTGATTTATTACCATTATAAAAGGATCAATATTGTTGAAATTGTTCGTGAAAGTAAACAAATCCGTTGAGTATATTCAATACTACACACAAACATAGTACCAACCATTATAGTAAAAACAATTTTTTGTTGTAAAGAAAAACTATTTACATTCAATTTAAAATTGTAAAGTCTTGTTTTTGTTTTTTCTTCTCTTTGTGAAAGAGTTGTAGAACTAACAACAGTAGTATTGGAAAAATTCTTCTAAAGTTTCCCCTTAGAGAGACAGAGCTGGAAAAAAAAAACATGGAAAACTCTCTGGGTATATTAGTTGGAAACTTTCATGAAAGAGAAATTGTTACTCTTATTCAATGCAATTTTGATCCTATCAAGTTGATCTCAATAGGGGAAAATCAAGTGGAATTGATAGGTTTTTTTTTATTTTATTTTTCTATATTATTAATATTAGAACCGTTACAATTTTCTTGTATTGTTATCTAACCCGCTAACCCAGCTCTTGTAATAGGGATGAAAATCAAAATGATGACGAGTCTTATGAAACTCCTTTTAGTTGACAAGGATTTATAGATATTTCACGAAGATAATTTTAGCAAAATTAAAACCTTGTAGCTCATGAGAAAGTCGGTCAAAAAACGCCCGATTTCTACAGTGTCATGATTTTCAAAAACAAGCTACACGCGTAAAACGACCAAGAATGACTCGAAGCCCCTCTTAACAGTGATTTTTTCCCTTTTTCTACATTGCATTCTAGAAAAATGTGAAATTTTTTCACCTGTTCCATAATAAAATGAAGAGACACGAAAAAATCAAGGGTCTTCGAGTCATTTGTTAGTCATTTTACATACAGCTTATTATTAGTAGTAGCGCTTTTAAAGCAAATTCCAATTAAGCTATGAGGTTCTAATTCTGCTCAAAAGTTCTCCATGGACTACCCTACAAATACTTAAAACATTAGTCTAGAGAGTCGACCTTTATGGCTCATTCGTAACTGAAAAATTTGTGCTACCATCTATTTGTTGAGAGCATAATTCTAACTCCATGTTTCTTTAAGAAAAATAAATTCTGTTTCTATTTTAGACTTTTGGAATAATAGCCTCCAAATTGTACAATTTTTTTTTTTTTTTAGATTTTCTTCAATATATTTAATAAGCTGTATAATGATACAATTGTATTAATTAACGCTTATGATTGGATTTTTTTTGAGAGAGAATATATTGCCCTCTCTTAGGCAATAGATGTACTTAGAACATAATTCTTGTCTGAAACTGTAATCTATGTAATTCGATGGTATTGCCATTTCGGAATACTTTTCGATTACACAAAAAAGCATGGGCTCGACATGTCTATATATTATATATTCAACGACATTAAATACTCAAATCGTTCGCCAAGATTTTTCGCTTATTTTTCAAAATAATCAAACATTTGAGAAATTCCGAAAAAACACTCAATTTTAGAAATTTTTTAAAGATTTCTGAATTTCAGAAGAAAAACTCAGAGCATATTATTTTCATATTATACTCTACCCCTCATTTTAGTTAGCCTACAATATACCTACAAAGTGAGATCGAATTGCCTTTAAATACGAGAACGTCACTACCTCTACATGGAATGGAGTATGTACAATCAGTCCCGGCCCAAGATTATTTCGCGTCCTAGGCGAAGTGGCGACAATGCGCCCCTTTATAATGACATTATCTATTAGCTAACAAAAATTTATTATTAAATAGTACAAAACACTACAAAATTCATCATTAATTTAATATTTTTT
This sequence comes from Mylabris sibirica, assembly GCA_039776855.1. Taxonomy (NCBI): domain Eukaryota; kingdom Metazoa; phylum Arthropoda; class Insecta; order Coleoptera; family Meloidae; genus Mylabris; species Mylabris sibirica. The sequence goes on from CM077844.1 coordinate 8,433,739, forward strand.
TTTTAATTAGAATTGAAATACACTAAGCAGCTGCCTTGTGCGCCTCTATGACAGAGCCGCTGCTGAGTACAATAAAAGTAATTTGAATGGCCAAAAAGAAGAAAAAAGTTGACTTAAACTGACCAAAATTGGAGCTAGATAAGTATTAAGTCGCTAGATAAGTATTAGCCTATCGTAATATTATTATCGAGAGCTGATAAGGAAACAGATGTCACACATTTCGAATTTATTGGACTTCTTATTTAATATAAATTGTAAAATATCGATAACGTTGCTCGATACCAATGAGTCTGTTGTCTGTTTATGTTGGTGAAATTTTCAACTAGTTGTTTCTCGAAAAATGACCTCTTAATATACGATTCGGCTCAGTTTTTCGGGCCCTACACGTGGTCTGCAGCTTGATAGACAACTCGATTACACTCTGTATGGAATTTAATTTGCAACATACCGGATAGATGGCCGTTCTGTTTGTTACTTCAGGCACTAACTACAAATCAATCCAATGTCTTTATGTGGATAACATAATACTATCAATAATTTAAATTTACTAGTGCAGATTGTAATTACCACAATTTCAACATTACCATAATGATTTACACTTGATTAAAGCCTTTGACAATCATTAACTGTTTGATTATTCAAACAGTTTATTCTAAAGTTTAATTAAAATTTTAACTAAAAAAGTCATATGTACTTCGATATTGATTACGAGCATAAAATTAAATAGAATTCTTTTTTATTCCATTTAAAATCAAAATAATGTAACTAGAGATCATGATAATGTAAAACACTTTGAAAACTTTTGTTATTTTTTAATTAAATTCAGTAAACATGGTTTTAATTTCGTGCCTTTTTTTAATTTCAATCATTTTTGCTACATTATTTAACCACTTTTAAACTTTACACAACTATTAATTTGATGTAGCATTTATCATTGTTGATTAATTAAATAATCGTGATCAGGTTTAATTAACTAATAATTGAAGTTTCGTTTTAATAAATTTAAATATTCTTATTAGAGAACTTCAAGAAACAGAAAATTATAATTTTAATTGTCAACTTTGAACATTTATTCATAGATGGCGCAATTTATATATTAATCTTACAAATTATTGATCGTAATTCACAAAGTCTCCCATGATAGATGTCGTAGTTTGATCACAACAATTCTACAAGACACCAATCAGAATTAACAAAAACACTACTAGCAATATTATCTGTCTTTGTTTGCCATGATTACAATTGGTTCTTGATTTGAATTTGAATAATTCCCGCTTGTATTGGAATAAATATGGTGGATATCTTTGATTTTAATAGAACAATATTCCAATTATAGATGGCAATATAAATAAAAATAAAGAAGAAATAAATTTTAGTACAGATGGGTATTCTATACACATGTTTAATTAATCAACAAATGTTATTTGTGTGATATAAATTAAATGTTAACAAACATCCTAACAACAAACAGTTCTTGATCTGATGTTGCCGGTAAATGTTGTTAATTTCATATGATTTAATAATAGTTTCATTAATAATCATCTGAACAAAATAACTCCTGTTATGGTCATCTAAATCGGCATCTAGTCAACAACAGGCGATCATTTTTTCAGGGTAAGTATAAAATAATAAGGGTGTAAAATTTTTAATTAAAATAATCTACTAATCGGTGGATTATTTTAACAGCTTCCGTTTTATAATAATGTTCTAGATTTCTTATCAAACAATACGATCTTCTTTAATAAATTCTGTATTGTTTCAAATATAATAATAATGATGATGTATTAAAGACTGTTTAATAAAGTCTTTGGATTCCTCTCCAATTAAATTCAATTGATAATTATTCTATTTATTTATTTATTTATTTACGTATTTTAATTAAGATCAATCCACATTTAATAGTTTAAACAATTTTATATAATTATTAAAACAGAAAGATAATTACGAATTTGGGCGTACGTGACACATAATTTCCTCTAAATGTTTTTATATAAATAATTACATCAACAAAAATTATCGTAATTTTTTCTGTTCGTTACAAATCTAGTTCAAGAAACATGTAACGCACAATATCTAAAACATTATTTTTAAAGTCTATTTTTAGAAATTCTTTAGTTCAATTTTAAATCTACGCAAACTCTTTGATCTATTTACAGATTTATATTTCCTTAGTTACTGTGCACAGAGGCCCATCAAATATTGAATGAGCCCCCTAACAATTGTAATTAATAAACGCCCCAGGATACTTGAGAATTAAGGCCGATCCACACACGGAGATATATCTTAGTAAGACGGTCTCATGGTACGGTACAGTGATATATATCTAGCTTTGTCTATACATGATACCGACAGAGATAGATATATATCATTGCACCGTACCATGAGACCGTCTTATAAGATATATCTCCGTGTGTGGATCGGCCTTTAGGGGACGGAAGAAGATTGATAATCATCGAATCAGTCTCTTTTTTCTTCTATCGAAAGAATAATTCAATATGAAATTTTTCTTCGCAGGGGTTGATCAATATATAAAGGTGTTTTTATCTCATGTATTTGATATTTAGTAAGGTCCTCTTATTGTTGAATAATTCTGCTTTAATATTGACTAAAAGTGTCAAGATTCTTCTTCCCACACTAAATTTCAACTTAACAAGACCTTGAATTAAATCGATTTAAGCGTAGTTCGAAATTGTATAAATCTATACTTAAGTCTATTTAAAGTCTTTTTAATCGTAAGTCAACATTTGGTGGGTAATTTTTGTTTAATTTTAGAATTCGTAAAACTAGAACAAAATTAGCTTCAAACGTTCACTAAAAGCACAGTTTAGCTCTAAAGTTTAAGTCTAAAGTCATTTAGAAGTCTTCCTTTTTTTAAATATTCAATAGCAATCGTTACTGAAAATGAATCTTTCAAGACAATAATATTTTGAGATCTTATCAAAGATAACTCTACGGTTCTATTTTCACTGCTTAATTTTTATTTGAAAAGTCTGGACTACAATTTGAGAATTTAATTCAAAAATTGATCGAACCTGCTTGAACTGCCTGCCCTCCTTTCAAGATATAAAAACAAAATTCAAAAAAAAAAATCGATGATTTGCGACAATTTTTTCCAAAAAGACAAAAATGTGGCTCAAAAAACAACTAAATGCCTTCCTCTTTTCAAAAAAAATCGCTAAAAATCAAATTTTTGAAACAAAAATTTCTTGAAATTTTAGATTTACAGTCAAAAATTTAGTTCGAAATGCTACTATACCGTCTCATATTCAATATTTAATAGTAACATTCACCAAAAAAAATAATGATTTAGGATCAAAATTTCTCAAAAATCCAAACTACAGTCAAAAATGTTGCTCAACTCGCGGTAAATGTGTTTGAAAAGGGGACTTACTGAACAATAAAATGCCTATAGACATAATCTAAAAGATTGACCCTTATTGAACCTAATATACACAACCGGCAATCGTAATTAAAAACACTAAAAAATTGTATGTATGTGAAAGTGAATAAGTTTCGTCGTTATGATAGAATTGATTTAGAATGTCATCAAACTCTATACATACACAACATTGGCATAAATGATCGTATCAAATGTTTAATTTCCTGTTTCCGGAATCCAATCTACTCTAATTATAACAGAATTTATTTAAACTCATTAAAACAAATCCTTTAATATTTTTTTTCCAACTTTTATTTGTAAATTTGATTCTCATGGTCCGTTTAGAGAGAAGAGACCTTATAATTGTCATGAAATCTGCATTGATTGCATTATTATGAAGTCATCATTAACATTAACATCACACATGATCTAATGAAGAACTTATACAGCATGTTTCACTTAGTGGAACTTTTTATTAATGAATCGTTGAAGTAGTTTAGAAAAGTTATCTTGTCGTATTGAATCAACTTCTGCAAATCTCCCCAGTCCCAGATTGATTGGAGATAATCTCTAACTATAGTAATCATCTCCATTTTCTCTTTGCTAGCAATGATTTTCGTTGTATGTCCCATTTGATGCTCAGTAACTTGCGCGATTGTTGTTTTATAGATAATATTTATGACCAGCTTGGAGATTATAGCCAATTTCTAAAAATCTAGTAGTACAACCTATAAACTAATGCATGTATAATTACGGACACAAAAACGAGACCGCTTTTTGTAGAGCTGTGTAAAACAGGCTTTCGAGGGCGTTATTCACAGTATAAAAGAATTTTCACAAGTTTGAGAAAAATAATATGATGGAGGGGTTACTAGTGCTATTTCTGTTAAGAACGTGGTTTCTTCTAACATTTCCTATCTACCCACTTTCTTAACCTCACGAGAGAAACAGTCTGATTCACACGAACGGAAAAAAATCAGTCTCTTTTTTTGTGAGAGTAATTGTATCTATTGATAAAAATTGTTTTTTTTTTTTTGTGGAATCTTCTGTATTGTAATAATGACATTTGAGATGCCACTGATTCTTTTCAATAGTCACGATTCCAATAATTACACTACCGATAGTACCGTTCCTTGTTGTTTAACCAACCCTTTCAGAAAGTGACCTTTATGATTTTTATTTTATCATACAGTTTACGTAATTTCGAAATGTTAATTTGTTCTCATCGTTGTCTCTCAATTGAAAAAGAATAATTCTTTCGATTTTTTTTTATTCTTTGGTTGAATAATTCTTAACTATAATTATTTGTGGTTTATTCTTTGATAAATGTGGTTGCAAAACGTTTGAAAATTTCTAATTTTTATTCCGTTGAAATTACACGACATCGATTGGTTGACACATCAAGATTGATGTTTATTTCTTTTTAATAACAATTGTTAACGATTTATTGATGATAATTTCTCTTTCACATGCATGTTTGTTTCTTCTATTGTACACTCCTTGTAGTCTCTTCTTATTAATATTATTACATCATTCGTATATTATTTATAAATAATTATCATTATTTATGTCATCATGTAATAATCTATCTACTAGGAAGTGTATTGTTTGATTTCATCAAAATATTAACAATGTCTACGATTACATCAAATATCACCCGTGTTTCTCATACAGACTATCTATTTGAGTTTTTAATGAAAAAAAAAGACACGGAAATTACTTTCATTATCCCATACACCATTAATTCTGTAATGTATCCTTCCATGATCGTGGAGTAGAAATCGTTTCCCAACATTTTTCCGCAGTTTAAAAGCTGATTTTAAGCAGGGCTTCGAACCGGAACTGAATCGAACACCGAAAACCGAAAAAAAAATTGACTGCAACTAAATCCCGAACGAAAACTGTAATAAAAAAAATACTGCTTCCAAGCCCTGATCTAAAGGACTACTACCCATGCTTTAAAAGGAATCGAGTATTGTAGAAAAATTACATCCACTTCATTGGTCATTCTCACCTACTAAAGTTATTTTGCAACAAGATTCATAAAGTTTACAGATGATTTTGTAACCTTTACGAATCTAAGATTGCTGATTTTCTTAGTCATAATTTTAAATACGAAATATGAAATTCGCAAGGTACAGGATAGATGGCGTCGATAGTATAAAACATGAGAGGCTGCAGACTCATGTTTTTAAAGATGCAATAATATTATGTTAGATTAATTTGAAGTTCATTTTCATTATACACGGTGTTTGATCTAAACATGGTCGATTCTATGAAACTCCTATTAGTCGACGAGCGATTCGAAATTTTTTTTTAAGAATTTGTCCGAGAGTTCATAGGGAACATTCCAGCAAAATTAGAACCTCGCAGCTCACTTGGAAGTGGGGCAAAAAACGCTCATCTCTGACGATGTGGCGATTTTCAAAAACGAACTAAACACTCGAAACGACTTAGAATGACTCTAGGATCCTTCCAAAATTGATTTTTTCGTTTCTCTCCATTTTATTTTGAAACAGGTAAAAATATTTCGTATTGTCTCTGGAATACAATGGAGAAAAACGAAAAAAATCAATGTTGGGAAGGACTCGCGAGTCATTTGTTAGTTGTTTTGCGTGTTTAGTTCGTTTTTGAAAATTGCGATATTGTCCAAAACGATCGTTTTTTGATCAACTTAGAAATGAGTTACAAGGTTCAAATTTTGCTAAAATGTTCCCTAGGGACTCTGCTACAAATCATTGAAATATTTTTCGAATCGCTCGTCGACTAATAGGAGTTTTATAGAACCAAACATACAGGGTGAGTTTAAAGTAACGCATAATCGCAATAACTTTTTTATTTATGAGAATCTTGAAAAATGCCGAGACAGGTAACTTTTTATTTTTACATTAATTAAGTGGGACGCAGCCAAAACGGCTCTACCAGTCACCATTGCGAAGAACTGCCATCATCAACCATTTTTTTAAAATAGCAATCCCTATTTTTTTATTGCATTTTTAGCTAGAGAATTTTTTTCTACATTCAGATATGTAAAACTAATATGGTTGGTACCTCTGCAAAAGGCGCTGTCGCCGATGTTTGATTTTTCTTCCATTCAAATAGTGGATTTAGTATAGTAACTTTAAAACAGTAATTCGACAACCTCTCATGTTTTACACTGGTCAAGTCATCTATCCGGTTTCTTGCGAATTAACAAGCATCTTTTATAGGTATGTAAAGTACGCACAATTTCAGTTGCAAGGTGGCCTTCGGCTAGTATGCGCGAGGCGGGGCTTAAGCAATCTATCGGAGATATTCGGTCGGCACCGAAGTTGATAACGCCGTCCTGAAAATATAAGACACTTGTGTCTTAAACACGTGTAGATTTCCCATTCCACAGTGTATAGTCTGTCAATTTTTCTAAGGAATGACTGAAGTAATAAAATAAAGTCAAGAATTGTAAGAACGGTCTAAGAACGCCACACCGCAACAATTGCGCCTGCTTTCAAATTTTCGGGGTTGGAAGCTTTCTTCTATTCTAATACAGGCGTTCGTGGTTGCCCACGTGCTTTTGTTTTGGCAAATTTTAGGTTATTTTTGTGATTTACACATTAGTATTTAAGCAATCAAGCTTTATTAGAACTATATTGTCTAATCAAATATTTTTCCCCCCAAAAATGGTTTCTTGTTCTATTTGAATGAGAAATATTACGCTACTGATCTGTGGTGTGATGTCACGTTTGGCGCATCTATTTTTCACGTGACATGCCGTTCTTAGACTATTCTTACAATATATTCAAGAATGATTGTTCAATTGCAAGTAGCAAGTAGTAAGAATCCCTTGTATAGTCTGTCGATTTTTCTAAGAGAATGACTAACGTAATAAAATAAAGTCAAGTATATACGACAATGAATGTTCAATTTAAATTCCATTTTGTAAAAATCCCTTGTAAACACTCGTCTTTACCTGTTTTGTTCGAATACAAACCAGATGGTGAAATTTTCGGTCCTTTTTTGATTTATTATTTTATGAGGTGCTACTTGCAATTGAACATTCATTGTTGAATATACTTGACTTTATTTTATTACTTTAGTCATTCTCTTAGAAAAATCGACAGACTATAAACACTCGTCTTTACCTGCTTTGTTCGAAAACTAACCAGATGGTGAAATTTTCGGTCCTTTTTTGATTTATTATTTTATGAGGTGCTACATGCAATTGAACATTCATTGTTGAATATACTTGACTTTATTTTATTACTTTAGTCATTCTCTTAGAAAAATCGACAGACTATAAACACTCGTCTTTACCTGCTTTGTTCGAAAACTAACCAGATGGTGAAATTGTCGATCCTTTTTTTGATTTATTATTTTATGAGGTGCTACTTGCAATTGAACATTCGTTGTTGAATATACTTAACACTTTATTTTATTACTTTAGTCATTCCCTTAGAAAAATCGACAGACTATAAACTCTATGGTGCTGCCATAATTATGACAATATTTTTAAATCGGGTAGTAGACATCAACACGATCTCAATTGGGTCTATTTAGATGATCTGCGTACCGAAGGCCACCGTGCAACTAAAATTTAGTCTAATTCATAGATTCGATTTTGTCAGGGAAATAAACAAGTATCTCTATCAAAAATGTTGCTCTCGAAAAAGGAATAAAAGCAAGTACAATCTTTTTGAATCTTGTTGCAAAATAATTATTTTTAATAGATGGAAATAACCAGGTGGATGGAAAATCTTCAAATTGAAGCCCTTTGTAACAGCTGTAAAATATCATCCGATTCTTCATCTTTGAAGTTGTAGAAAAATTCTGGGATTTTCTCGTTTTTGTACTTACAGTAAACAAATTTTTATTGTCACATGTCATATTATTATTTATTTTTTTTAATACTGTAATTAATCGAAAATTTCTTCAAATAAATTCCAGGTGATCAACAAGATGGCAAAATATTCAATCTACACATTCTTCGTATTATTGTTAACAATAAACCATCATAATTGTGAAGTTTATACAGCATTAACCGATTTAGAAGAATTATTATATACTGAAAAGATATTCATAAACACTTTAGAGAATTATATCAAATCTGAAGAGCAAAAATTGGATTTATTAAAACGCTATGTTGAAATCTATCAGAAACAATACAATGAAGCAATGGATGATACACAAAAATTCATATCGAATCCAATTAATGCTTATGTTTTAATAAAACGCTTAACTACCGATTTGAAACAAATCGAAACATTGATTAGTACCGATTTAATAAGTGATTGTTTAACTAATTTAACACAAATTAAAGATACAATGAAATTACCAAATGATGAAGATTTAAATGGTGCAGCTGTTGCTTTAACACGTCTACAAGATACTTATCGTTTAGATACATCATCATTAGCTAGAGGTGAATTAAATGGTATTAAATATAGTGCTGAATTGAGTGCTGCTGATTGTTTTGAATTAGGTAGACAATCATATAATAACGGTGATTATTATCATACATTATTATGGATGAAGGAAGCTGAACAACGTTTAATAAATGAACAGAATGAAACAACAATAGAACGTAGTGATATTTTAGAATATTTAGCATTTTCAACGTATAAACAAGGCAATCTACCATTAGCATTAGATTTGACGAATAAATTATTAGAAATTGTACCAACCCATCAACGGGCATTAGGCAATAAAGTTTATTATGAAGACGAATTACAAAAGAATTTAGAAGTGACAGCAATGAAACGTAAAGGTGATGATGAATCAGAAATGATCGAAAGCGATGATGTAATTACTTAAAAATTTCAATTAATTACAAATTAATTGTGATTATTTTTTTATAGATAACTGTAGTACCACCTGATCCGTACGGTCGTGAATTCTATGAACAGTTGTGTAGAGGTGAAATTTCATTACCTGTTGAGAAACAATCAAAATTGAAATGTCGTTATTTGCACCGTAACAATCCATTTTTACGTATAGCACCATTTAAAATTGAAGAAGCTTACCATAAACCCGATATTTGGATATTTTATGACGTTCTAGGCGATGCTGAGATTGAAACAATTAAACGATTGGCAAAACCACGGGTAATTATTTATGGCCGTATTTATAAACCAATCTCAAACTCAACCTTAAGTCTTGCTTGGCTAACATCGGCTCTAATCTCAAGTACAAGTTCTGTTCTATAATTCATACTTCGTGAATTCTCGGCGGAAGTCAAGATGGTAGAAAATTTGCTGAATTCTAGTTAAATACTTTTGTCGGTATCAAGTTTTTTTTCTAGTACGCACGCGCGAACCAATATGCTTAAGCACGTCTCAAGATAGCTAGAACACAACCTTGAGTTCAAACATCGGTCAGTACTTGAGGTTGCTTTATAAAATACATAAGGGTCGAGGCAACGGCTCAAGTACGGTTTATAAATACGGGCATTATTATGTTTTTTTCGGACTATATACTTACTATGGCAACCAGGACAGCCGAGACATTTAGCAGATCCCGGACAGAGCCAGTCTTTACGGCGCTCTTATCCCTATAACGATAAACAAGATGTCCGAATTGGGCATATACAATTTGGCCGTTGCTACCAAAATGATGAAGCGATTCGAATAATAGTCTAAGGATTTATTGGGTAGAGCTTGGAGACCATCTTAGCAAAATTAGACCTTTGTAGCTCATTTGGAAGTTGGTCAAAAACGCTCATTTCTGACGAACACACGCAAAACAACTTAGACAAAATTCTAGAAAATTTGTAAAAAATTACCACTTGTTCCAGAAGAAAATAAAGAAAAACAACAAAAAGTCAATGTTGGGAAGATACTCGAGTTATTCTAATGGTGAGTCATTTTGTGTGTGCAGCTGGTTGGTAAAAATTTTGACATTGTCAGCAGCGAGCGTTTTTTGACCGACTTCCAAATGAGCTATGAAGTTCTAATTTTGACAAAATGTTTTCTAGTTTCTGAGCGTCTGTGGGACCCCTGCTCCCCCCCCCCCCGGCTCTCGACAGCCCTGATGGCAACTCTCATCAAATAACCAGTAATTCGGAGGATATTTCAAGGAATTGTATAAGGGGCTTTAAAGAGCATTTTATCAAAATTAGAACTTCGTAGCTCATTTGGAAGTTGATCAAAAGAAGATATTTTTGGATAAGGTCGCAATTTTTAAAAACGAGCAAAACACGCAAAATGACTGATTGTAAAAACGATTCGAAGATCCTCCCAGCATTTTATCCTGGAACAGGTACAAATTTTTCGCATTTTTTCGGTTGTGGTTGGGAGGCTCTTTGAGTCATGTTTAGTCATTCTGCGTGCTTAGCTCGTTTTTGAGCAACTTCCAGAGCTACGAGGTTCTAGTGTTGCTAAAATGTTCTCTAGGGACATTGCTGTAAATGTTTGAAATATTTTTCGAATCGCTTACCTAATAATGGGAGTTAGCATTGTCATAAGAACTATATAGTCCTGGTATAAATCTAATAGAAAAATTGTAGTTTAAACGTGCAACTGTACAAAATTCGGCAACCGGAGAGCTGGAAATTGCCCATTATCGTATCAGTAAATCGGCATGGTTGAAAGAGGAGGAACACAAACATATCGCCGATGTTGTTCAAAGAGTCTCTGATATGACGGGCTTAACAATGGAGACTGCTGAAGAACTACAAGTTGTTAATTATGGAATTGGTGGTCATTACGAGCCGCATTTCGATTTTGCTCGGGTAACATTCGAAGAATATCTTCTTTGCTAATTTTAACCTAATTTTTCCATTTTAGAAAGATGAAAAGAACAGTTTCAAGAGTTTAGGAACCGGAAATCGAATCGCTACAGTTCTCTTTTATGTTAGTTGTTTACTAAAAAACGAATTGAAATTTGCATATTTAATTCTTAATTGTTTACAGATGAGTGATGTGGCACAAGGTGGTGCTACTGTCTTTCCATCAATTCATGTCGCTTTATGGCCAAAAAAAGGAGCGGCCGCCTTTTGGCATAATCTTCATCCGAGTGGTGATGGTGATTTGTTGACACGACATGCCGCCTGTCCTGTTTTAGCCGGCTCTAAATGGGGTAAATCTTATTTTGTTACCTATACAGGGTGTTTCTTTTTCATTTTCAAAAGTGGTCAATTCTAATGAAACTCCTATTATTTAGCGAGTGATTAGAAAAATATTTCAAAGATTTGTAGGGTAGTGCCTGGAGACCATTTGAGTAAAATTAGAACTTCAAAGTTGGTCAAAAAACGCCCGTTTTGTACAATGTGGCGGATTTCAAAAATGAGCAAAGCACTCAAGACGACTCGTACATCCTTCTAACTGTTTTTTTCCCATTTTATTCCTGGAACAGGGGGAAAATTTTGTCAAAAACTACTGTTAGGATGAAAATTGCGACATTGTAATTAACAATTGCTTTTTGATCGACTTCTAAGTGAGCTACGAGGTTCTAATTTTGCTAATTGGTCTCCAGTTCCCCCCACCTACAAATCCTTGAAATGTTTTTCGAATTGCTCGCCAACTAATAAGAATTTCATACGAATTCACCATTTACAAAAAAAACCCTGTTTGTGTTTTTTCTTATTGAATTTATGGAAGTTTTACAGTTTCTAATAAATGGATCCACGAGAGAGGTCAAGAATTCTTACGGCCTTGTACTTTGGAACGTCCGAGTGAAGATTTAATTGTTTAGAATTAATAAATTTGAATTGATTTTGATAACAAAGACTGTGTTCCTACATGTAATAATCGAATATTTTTTTAATAATTGTATACAAATGATGTGTTTAGAAATGTAGATGCCATACTAGTTCATTTTTTTTATCTGTGTTTTTGTAGAAAATTTACAATATATTTTCTATTTATTATTGATACTCTTATCAATATTGTGTAATCTTGTCCTTATTTTAGAATAATTGATAAAATTAACAGAGAATTACAATATTCTAAATAGATTGAACAAATACACAAAGAAACTGTTAATTTTCAGATTATGATGATTTTTGAAGATGATTTCATGGAAACCTGTTTCCTCAAACATCCCCTAATTCTAGGACTATTTTCTGATAAGCAAACAAGTAACTAACATTGATAAGATTGGCTGTTTTTAATACAATAAAAAAGCATTATTTTATTGTATTTTTAACGTGTAATAAAAATTCTAATTATCTCAGTAGAATTGAAAATTTATAAAGCAGTTCTAGTTAAACATTCGTAATTCTTCAAGCATTTTTTAATATTAAATTACGATAAATTGCGACTTTTGAAACGAAATTCTACAGTTGCAAGGTAATTTTAAGAAATTTCATCATTTTATTAAAATCTAACAATCTTGTTACTTATTTTAATTGCAGACAATTTGTGATGGATGAAAGATTACACTTATTCCCTTTAATTTTTTTAATAATTTCAATAATCAACCAACATAATTGTGAAGTTTTTACAGCAATCACAGATTTAGAAGAATTATTAAATACTGAAAAAATAATTATAGAATCATTACAAAACTATATAAGATCAGAAGAAGAGAAATTAGATTTTTTGAAACGATACTTAGAAATCTATCAGAAACAATACAGTGAAGCATTAAAAGATACACAAACATTTATATCGAATCCAATCAATGCTTATGTTTTGATAAAGCATTTAACCATTGATTTGAAACATATTGAAACCATAATTATTATTGATTTGATGAATGATTATTTAAGAAATTTAACAAAAATTAAAGATACAATGATATTACCAAATGATGAAGATTTAAATGGTGCAGCTGTTGCTTTAACACGTCTACAAGATACTTATCGTTTAGATACATCATCATTAGCTAGAGGTGAATTAAATGGTATTAAATATAGTGCTGAATTGAGTGCCGCTGATTGCTTTGTATTAGGCCGACAATTGTATAATAATAAAGATTATCATCATTCAATATTGTGGATGAAAGAGGCTGAAAAACGTTTAAATAATGAAGGAAATGAGATAAGAATAGAACGTAGTGATATTTTAGAATATTTAGCTTTATCAACATACGAAATAGGAAATACTTCGTTAGCTTTAGATTTAATAAATAAATTATTAGAAATTGTACCAACACATCAACAAGCATTAGCGAATAGAATTTGTTATAAGAACGAATTATCGAAGAAAATCCATCAAATAGAACCTGATGACGAATATGTAATTATCTTTTCTAATTATTAAACAACTGAATGAAATTAATTGAATTATAGACAATTATCTTCAAGATCTATCAACAGTTGTGTAGAGGTGAAATTTCGTTATCTATCGAAGAACAATCAAAATTAAAATGTCGTTATTTCAATCGTAACAATCCATTTTTACGTATAGCACCATTTAAAATTGAAGAAGCTTACCATAAACCCGATATTTTGATATTTCATAATGTATTAAATGATGATGAAATTGATATAATTAAGCAATTATCAAAATCACGAGTAATTTTCTTGATAAACTCATTTTATTAGAAATAATCAAAATGTTGTAGCTTAAACGGGCGCATATTCTAGATCCAAGTGGTGGACTAGAAATTTCTGATCATCGTGTCAGTAAAATCGTTTTTCTGGATGCCGAAGAACACAAAATTCTCACCAAGATTGATCAACGAGTTACTGATATGACTGGATTAACAATCGAGACAGCTGAACAATTTCAAGTTGTTAATTATGGAATCGGCGGTCATTATGACCCACATTATGATTTCCCTAATGTAACGCTGACTCGAAACAAATAAGGCTCGCTTTTGCTTCCTCTACTACGCTCAAATCGTTCTAAGCGTGGATTCACCAACATTTGTGTGAGAATCTGCACATAGATCGATCTTCTACCAAAATATGCTTACCTTTAGCGCAATTTAAGCCGAGGTCTTGCTACGATGAGCTTAAGTCGGGGAAGAAAGACGGGCCTAAAATATTCATCTTTATCGTTTATTTTGTGATTATTTTAGAAAATTGAAAGGGAGTCTTTCATAGCAAAAACTGGAAATCGGATCGCTACAGTTCTTTTTTATGTACAATGGAAAATAATTTTTTTCTATCTGTTTAATTCTCAATTAATTTCAGATGAATGATGTGACATATGGTGGTGCTACTGTTTTTCCACAAATTCGTGTTTCTTTACAACCAAAAAAAGGCAATGCCGCTTTTTGGTATAATCTCCATTCGAGCGGTGATGGTGATGCCTTAACACTACATGCAGCATGCCCTGTTTTAATCGGTTCTAAATGGGGTACATTCTATTTTCTTTAATATTGAATTAAATTAAATTTGGGGAAATTTTACAGCTGCCAATCTTTGGTTACATGAGAGAGGTCAAGAATTCTTAAGACCTTGTGATTTGGAACGCCCCGATGAACGCTTCGTTGTTTAAGTAATTAGAATCGATTTTAATTTCAGAAAAAGAAATGTTCGATATGATCATTTATTTTTAGAACAATATTGTGATAATACTACAAGAATATGTGCCAGTTTAATAAAGAAAAAACATGGTCTTTTAAAAAACTCTGTTGAAACTTCCCATGTCCTGCTACTCCTAAAATCGAGATATTCTTCAAAAAAAATATACCTACAATCAAAAGGTAAGACAATATCAATTTGGATTGTTTAAAATCTTGTAGATAAACGTGACAAAACTTTTCGACATCAATATTCCACCTCTTGTCTTTAATTTTTTTTACTTTTATCACCATTAGACGACCGCCCGATGCGTTTACCATGTCCAGGACTGTGCATATAGAGATGGGAACCACTCTCTGATGCACGTCTTTGTGATATCGGCACGTTGCCAATATTCAAACTTGACGGGCCTGAAGACGATGATGTAGTTTTTGATTCTAACGTAACTGACTGTAATTAAAATCATAAAATAACTATTTATACAACAAGTGCGTTAGGGGGCAAATAAAACGCGAGAGAAAACGTTTACCCACGAGGCGTTAGCCGAGAGTTTTATTTGCCCTTTAACGCAAGAGTTGTATACAAGATTTTATCCAACACCGAACACAAGACCATTCTAAATAGTATTTGTAGTTTCCAATGCATTTATTTGACAAGTAAATAATTTGAACAAAGGCGTTTTAGTTGGTTTGGAAAGTTACTATTTTATCACTATACCGTGGTTATATAAAATCATGCGCGTTAGCTCACCAAATCTATTATACTGACATCACGACCAATAGGAATGCAAAATTCTATAACAAACTAGTGTGTTAGAGATTTAACACACTAGTGTGCTATAAGGTCTTTTATTGATCTAAAATCGGTATATTACGGCCTCTTTATACAACGATGTTGGGTAAAAAATATTATATCATGATAAAACAAACAAACAAAAAGTATATTTACATTAATTCTCATCTATTATAAATTATCATGCAAATGTCTCAGGAATACTTACAAGGGTATTTAAAAATCACACCATTATATCCTGTTTCGTGTATTTTTTTTTAATTAAAATTAATCGAAAAAAAAAATAAACCAATTTATCTGTAATTATAATTTTATTACCGTAAACATTTATAAATAGATTATATTTGATTTGATAACATTAAAATATATAGTTTCTTTTCGTAAACATTTATCAAAATATCAAGTGATAAGAAGGAAGGATTTGTGCTTTTACCCTGAATAGGATAGGGGCGAAAATAATTTACAAAAAAAAAATCATGCTAGAAATTATAAAAAAACATCACAGAATTATAAACAAAATATCACATGTGGTACAATGATTTTGGTCCAAATTTTGATATAATTCATCTTAAAAACAAACTCAATAAAATCTCAGACGATTGTCGTAATTCGTTCAAATAATTCTGTAAACGTTAACAAATCAGGATTGGTACAAGTAGATGATAACTGTGATAAGAGAATATCAACATTAACGCTAATAGAAAAGACTACGTATGTTAACGTTAGCGTTTATGTTGTAGATGCTCTTTTTTTTTGTTACATTGCTTTTCTACAATCGAGTTTTCGCCCGTCACCCATACGTTATAGCCTTAAACTGTACCGTAAAAATTTAAGCTGTTATAACGATAAGTTACATACAGATTAAGATCAGCTGATCGTTATCCTCCATATTGAGTATATTGATTCACGTATACGTGTGGAGTCACGTGGTTTATGCCGACAATTTTTATTGGTTCCGATATTTCTGGAAATACCGTAAAAATACGCGTTATACGATATGAGCTCTAACGGAGAGTTTATAACGTATCGGTGACAAACGAAAACTTTCTAATAAATACGATAGATTATAATCAAACTGTTTTGTTTTTAAAACATCAAACTGTTGATTTAATCGAATTACATTAGGAGAAATTACTTTTATCTACCCAATGTAATTTCTTTTCTATCTGTATTTACTAATTAATTAAACACGAATGATTGGACTTATCGGGTACATGTAATATAGTGGCAACATTGATTTTTTAAATAGGGGATCAAACTAATTTTGATAGATTTGCGTGTTGGTTTTCTTTTATGATAAATTTTTCTCTTTTTTTTTAAATTTAAATTTCATAATTTCGAAATTTATTGACAACCTCACTGGGTGCTTCATTGTTGCCCCATGCTGAGCCAACACCCCGACCACCTGACCAATGTAAATTTGCACCACCTTCAGAGGCACGCCGATGTGCAGCATTCACACCACCAGCACCCAAACTGGATGGTCCAGAGGAGCCGCCAGTTTCTAACATACGATCCTTTGTTTTCGGTGTACTCCAATGCATTGACTATTAGTGAAACAATGAAACACAATTCAACTTTGACCTGGTTTCTTTCATTTTATAAACACTATTGTTAATAGATTTCATACCTGATGGACATGCTCTTTCATACCAAGCCATTGTTTATAACCGATTGCAATACCACTATTCCTCCATTTATTGTAATTATTCCGCTTTTCCGGGTCGCAAAGTACCTCTTTCGCTTCCTGAAAATTGAATAAAAGACAATAAATAATATTAAAAAACGCTACAATTATTGTAAATCTACAATTTTTCGGTGTGGTAATCGATTAGATGATTTCTTACAACTCAATAATTCTAATAACTCGCAATAACCAGAGGCGGACTTAGGCAGAGTCTTTATCTCTCTTTCTCTGATCACTCAAAAGTATAATTTCGCGCCCAAACAAATAAAAATTTGAAATTAAAAACGTAAAAAAAAATATTAAGTCATGTTATTTTAAAGTATACACCCCGATTGTCCAGGAAGGCTTGTATAATGTATTGAATAAAGTACATCAGTCCTCTAAAGACGTAGAGTACCCGAGCTGGAAAGTTGCCTTAAAGTAGGCTTAGCTCCTCTCCGACTCTGGTGCCATAGTATATCTATGCTGTAGCTGTAGCCCCAGAGTCATTGTCTTTAAACTCAGGTTCTAGCTCCGGCTCTTGCTCAGGCTTTACCTCCATTACAATAAAGGTTTTTATGGGCGTTACCATTAAGCATAAATGCAAGTTTACAGCTATTGAACTTCAATTACATTACTACAACTTTAGAGAAGTGCAACTGTAGTTGCATTATGCTCAAAAAAAAAATTATCAGGAGTTGTTCTGATATGCAATATACAGGGTGTACCAGGGTATTTCCTCTAGCAGTTGGCTATGTTTTTGGTAACGTAATATTTTGGCCACTTGAAAAATACATTAGCAAATGTAAATTGTGAACCAAGTTACGATACGACGTCACCAAGGGCATAGCCGACTGTGAGAGGAAATACTGTGGTACACTTGGTAGATGAGAATAGGGAAAACGCAGTCGGTTATCAATTTGAATAATATTTGAAGGATTTTCGGGTGGCACCCCAATGTAGAACCCTGTTGTACATTAGGGAGTTTGGACGTTTTATAATGTATTATGACAAAAAAGGCAGATGATTAGGAGCCGGGTTCAGCTCCATCTCTGGCTCCACTTAATCAATATTCAGTCAGAGCTAGGCTTTGGTCCCTAAAAATTTTTCCTGCTCTATGGCTCCGATTCTAGCTCCCCAGTCGTGCGGAGTTTTGAAAACGACTTTTACCTTGTTTTTGTTTTTTAAATATAAAAGCTCGCATAACACTTTGGAAAGATGATTTTAAGAAGCATCATAGAGTCGCTTCTATTTTGGAAAATAAAAAAAATCTGCATTACAGAGGAACATCTTGGAGTATGTTTTTTTTTTGGATTCTCCTCCATAATTCAGCCTATATTGATTAGTTTACAATAAAAATTCAAATATAGATAGCAAATTGAAAGGACTTTACAAATCTTCCAAAAATTTCCAGTATACATACTTGTTAGTTTTTCGAAAAGATAGTAAAGACGGAAAATTTGTTTTTAAGAGCTTGAGTACAATTTTAAATATCAAAAACTGGATGAAACGTTGCTTGAAAGCTTATCCAAGGGGCATTCGGACGATAGAAATGGAAAATAAAATTTTTCAAAATTTAGTTTTCTCAAAGATTTTTCACTTATATTTTCACCTATAAAACAAGATTTATGCAATTTATAGGTGATTTGAAAACTTATCCAATATTTGTACTCCTGGGAAAAATTGGAAACAGTAAATGGCTCTTAGTTCGCAAAATACCGCACATATGGGGTTGCAGAGTCGGGTTTTTAAAATTGCTATATTAATATTATTACTTTTCTATGTACAACTACATAACTCAAACTTGAACTATTTGAGTAAGCGCCCAAACAAAGTCAGCCTAGGGCGCTCAAATTTAACAATCCGCTTCTGGCAATGATTGCCAATTTCAAGTACAGAAATGTAATCTTCTAATATCAGCTACGTCAAGATTAATTCTACATTTGAAATGGTTCAATCAATTTTTGTGACAATCGAAGTGAAACTGTTGAGTTTCATCATCAAATTCATGGAAAACTTTCAAGGTTTAATCAGATTTTTGATGAACCTTTTCATCAACTTTCCAAGTAATCTCAGCAGATTTCTCGATTGATTGATGTTTATTAAAGGGACAAACAAACAAAAATAAAGACGATGGAGTGGACGATAAACGAGAGAGAAAATTTATGGAATTTTACCCCTTTATCTTTGCTATATTTCTACTTTTATTTCAATCAATTTTGATAAATTAAAAATATCCAATGAAGAAAATTTATTACAAAGTAATTTTAAATGTAGCCGATAAAGAAAAACGGGAAAATTAATTGAAAAAGAAATCATTAGTCAATAAAATCAACATTCTCGTGATAATTGAACGCCAACACAATAAATGAAACATTCTCATGAATAGATAATAAAATACAAAAAATTAGGGGTATTTTTTATTGTTCCTGTCCACCCTTTTCAAACTCATTTATTATTCTGGATAAACCCCAAAAAGGTTTGAGACTGCATTGTTTTTTTTTTTTCAATAAGAGAGTTCAATATTCGATTCTATTTCTTTTCTTTGCTGACAGGAAGAAAAATATACTCACACGTAGAATTTATAAAAACGGAACTTAATTATCATTCTGAACGTTGAAATATGGAAATTGTGATGGAAAAATAACAATTTTTTTTAATAACAAGAGGAAGTTATAATGAAAATAGGTATTCATAAATTGTATCCGTTATTTATTTAAATTTATCAACGGAGAATTGATGAACTCTCATTATAATTAAATAAAATTTTTGATAAACTATCTCGTATTGTGTAATCATAGTTTGATTAAATATAAAATCTTACTTACATTTAACAATTGAAATTTCGCTTGGGCTTCTTTATCGTCAGGATTTTTATCGGGATGATATTGGAGCGCTCGCACTTTATATTCGGTCATTATTTGTTCAACCTGTTATCAAAAAATTTCGTTAATTTTAAGCAAAATTTAAGAGAATTTTGATCTTACAGTAGCGTGTTCATCACACCCCAAAATCGCATAATAATCCTCTTCTTCTTTACGTTTATAACCAATAATCTCATCAACACTCGTCATGTTTTAATCGAATTTTCACAAGAATTTCCACGAGAGTATCCACAAAAAAAAAACACTAAAACTATATCGTGTTTATTTTCGAATAAAAAATTGGTGGTAATGAAGCTAGGAACAAACCGACAGACGTCAACGTTGCTGGGAAATTCTGGTGGTTTTTCAGGAAAACTGACGATGGGGAAAACCGATGTGGATAGAGATGGGAATAGAGAGAAAAACGGATTCTGTCTGGTCTGGATTGGAAATGGAACACGATCGTTACTACTACAGCTAGCACTAAAATGAACAAATAATATTGAAGTAAATATACGAAAAAGATGTAAGTTTGAATAATAACAACAGCAATCGAAGAAAAAGTGAAAGTCTTTGTTGGAAATACAGTCGAATATTTAGGATTTATACAGTTCGGGTTCTTTTCTCGTATTTTACCGTTAATTACAAAACTGGTTTTTATTTTATAACAAAAATTAAAGATAACGAACGCAGTATCGCTGGTTGAATAAGTTTCTATTTTGCGCATACACCAACGCGTGTGTGTGCTCTTGTGTAGAGAAATCATTGATTAGAGGTTGTATATTGTTTCACATTTGATATACACTTGAATTTTTAATGTAACCTTCATAAAACAATTCATAATTTATTAAAAAAAAAACAGATTTGATTATCATCAAGAACGCTTCAATGCATCTGTGAAAGCTTCGTTATTCATAGAAACGCCACAATATCGTTAAAAAAACGGACAATTCAGACAGTTATAGTCGTCTTTTGGGGAAAATTTTCGAATTTAAGACCCGGTTTTCCTTCGCCTGCTTAAGCTCGCCTTAAGTCGATCTAAGCGTAGACTTGTACACATTTTCGTGGCAACCTATACAAGGACTCAAATGTGTGTCATTTAACCCTAAGTCATTCTAAAACGAACTTAAGTAGGAGAAGGGCCAAAGTCTAGATCTTTAGACATATTTGCCAAGTCTCAGTTTACCTGGCGAATTTTTATCAAATCGTAAAAACGAGGAGATTCTGAAGTTTTTTGTTAGTTTTAGAACTTAAATCTTAACTTTCAGTCGTTTTTTTTTTCACATCTAGACTTTGAGATCCTCTTGTTCCAAATCATAAACTCCATCGGTAAGCATTATTATTGAAAAGGCTACTAATTAGCTACTATTAGTTAATTTTCTATGTAGATTATCAACTTGTCAAAGTTTTAAGTTTTATGCCTTATCCATCTTTTATATCATCAATAAGAGATTTGGACATGCTCCAGTGCATCTGTGAAAGCTTCCTTATCCATAGAAACGCCAAATGATCGTAAAAAAGGGTCGATTTAGACAGTTTTAGTCGTCTTTTGGAAGACTTTTCTAGTTTGAGGTTCGGTTTTTCTTACCCTGCTTAAGCTCATCTTAAATCGATCTAAGTGTAAATTTACACACATTTGTGGCAACCTGTATACATGGGTAGACCTCCCATTAAAATGTGTGTTATCAATTTATCAATTGCTGTTTTTTGTGAAGAAAGATAACCAACTGAGAGATGAAATACCGTTGTATATTTAATAGAAAAATTATCATTAGTGTGTAACAACCTGTATTTGTTTTTTTGTATAAATTGCAAGCAGAACATTTCAAATTATGATTCAATATTGGTATTCGATGAATATTTGCAATTTTGTAGACGTCATTCAATTCGTCAAAGAAACAGATGAAAAAATTCCATTCTACTCGTAAATTATTCACAATACCGACTAATTTATTTATTTATTACATCATATCTTCAGATTTTCACCTTGATTAAAACAATAACCAAATTATTGAATTTAATTAAAATAGATAGTAAACTAGACAAACGTATACACGCATATTCTATTGATTGTTCAATGAAATTTTCGCTTATTATTGAATCTTCTTCAAATATCCAAACAACAACAAAAAAAAACACTTTATATCGTTCATAACAGGCCAATTTTTGTAATGAAATAATTGATTAATTAATCAATTCATTAAAGTAATTAGCAATCATATAATGAAAATGCTTTGATTGGTATCTGTGTAGATATTTATAATTGTTTAATAACAATAGTAATAATATTAACAACAACAATAATGATTCACAACAAAGTCCATAAAAAGTGTATTGTCCTTGATAACACTTGTTTCCTTTATAATCCCAATTATAGTCTATCTGATGTTAATTACAAATATATTTATAATTCCTTTCAGCTTAATTGTGAATGTTATACATTGAAGGAAAAGGAGCACTAATTGGAAAGAAGAATTACATAAATTGTTCTTGTCCAATCAATGGAAAAACATCGATAACAACAATAATTATGAATTATAACTTATAACGTTTTACTGGATATACAGAACTGGCAATGACAAATGGAAACAATTATAAGATAGGTATGTATAGTTATTGTAGCATAGTCCGTTTAGTATTTTAGCAAAATTGGAACCACGTAGGCCATTTGGAAGTTGATCAAAAAACGTTCATTTTGTACAATGTTGCCGTTTTCAAAAACAAGCTAAACACGTAAAACGGCTCAGAGTGACTCAAGGATCCTCCGAACAACGAAAAAAATCAATGTTGAGAGCGTCTCCGACTTTAACTCTGTCTAAAACTCGTGACATTGTCCAAAACGAGCGTTTTTTGACCAACTTTCAAATGAACTACGAGGTTCTAATTTTGCTAAAATGATCCTTAGATCACTCTCCCCTATAAATCTTTGAAATAATTTTCAAATAGCTTGCCAATTAATAGAAGTTGCCATAAGAACGATGTAGTCTCACGTGGACCATCCCTGTATATTCGTTGTTTTTTTTAATCAAGTCGAGCTTGTATTCTGTAACTTTACAGAGAGAACCTCTATCAACAATGACTGGCATTTATTCCTCATTAATATCATATATGTTAGAAAGGGATCAACTAAAAAAAATTTAGTTATAAACGACGATAGGGTGGTATTAACTAAATCCTTAGAGACTATTCTCTAACCACTGAGATAGTCATATTTCAGTAACTCGCAAGTTACTTTCTTAGTCGCTTATCCTTTGTGTTTAGTATACAGGGTCTTTCGCTACAACTCTCTCATTTATCAATAGAATCAAATGATTGTTATAAGAACTTGAAGGGTAACACCTAGACTATCTACTAGGGATGTAAACGTCCTTTTATAATGTTTAGAAATAGAAAAAGTTGACGTTAACTAAATACAAAAATAATATTTTAAAATTAATTTCAAAATCTTATTACGGTACATCTTATTCATAAATTTTTGATTTTTAACTTCCCGCTAAGAAAATTGAAAATTTTCAAAATTTCGGGAAGTTATTGGTTTAACCCCGATTTTCGAAAATTGAATTTTCCGCAGATCTCGACGTTTTGGGGTCCAAGGAAGCGATTTTGACTATTTTTGCGAGGGTGTCTGTATGGCTGTATGTGTTTGTGTGTGTGTGAGAAGAGTATGTAAGCAGCAACAGTTATGACTCATAACTTTTGAACGGATTGACGGATCGGAACGCTCTTTAGGGCAATCGAAAGAGTTCCACCAAACTTAGATAATTTGGACCGATTCGGCCCCATCGGTATTGAAAAATTCCAAAAAAACCGAAAAAATTCTTTTGTTAAAATCATGTTTTTTCGAAATTACTATTGAGCTGCTGTACCGATCGATTACATAATCTAATCAACTCTTAACCTTAACTAATGACGTCGAATGCCGTTTGAACGATCAAAATCGGTTGATTCGTTTATGAGTTATCGTTGGCGAAAAATATCGAAAAAAGTGTTTCTTAAACATAACCTCAAAATTACTCAACCAATCAAATTTGTACCCATCATAATAATTTTAGAGCTTGAAAAACTGCGTCGAATGCCACAAAGCTCGTCAAAATCCGTTGATTGGTTCGCGAGATATCGTTGTCGAAAAATTTCAAAAAAGCTTTTTTTTTCAATATAACCTCAAAAATTTTTGACCAATCAAATTTGTACTCCTCACAATAATTTTGAAGCTTTAAAAACTTAGCGGGAAGTTTCAGGAATGGCCTGCAAACGAAATTAATTTCTCATATTGAACTATTAGAAGTTGTGTTTTTTTCATCCAATATTACGTAATTTTCAAAAATTGACGTCAATTTTCTCTTTTTACAAAAATTGTAGGACGGCACTTTCATCTTCATTAGATAGCCTAGACTAGGTATTCCCTTTCTTATAACAATTTTTATTTTTATAAATAAATAAAAAAGTTACATCAAATTTATTGTTAGCCTCCATAGATAGCCGAAAGACCCTGTATAAAAGGGAGACTAACAAAAGAGACGAAGATAGTAACCATAACGTCACTTCCGAAACGAGTAAAATAGATTAGTTGCGTGGTTTGTTTTATACTTGTCTCTTTCCAATTGTTATAAATAGAGAGTGAGATAGATAGTTCTGTTCATAATGCCTCTATCAGTATCTGGTTTGGTGACAGTAACCTATCTCTAAAAAGTTAGTGAATACCATGGATGGAGTGAGATTTCTTAAAAAAGTTACAGAATACCGACTGATTGTGAGAGAGTTATATTACGTTAGTTTCCTTGAAGTACAGTGGCAATCAAACAAAAAAGACCGAGTCTTGGGCGAGAATTTCACATATTTTCGTTAGTGTGAATCAGGTTCTTTCTCTCGTGAGGGTAAGAAATTGGATAGGTAAGAGATGTTGGAGCTACTTTCAGCCATAGCATATTTGTAGAAACTATCTTTCTATTCAGGTAAATACTCAAAATGGCATCAGTAACCCCACCCCTTTCTTCTGATCTGTTAAGATTTTTTACATTGTAATGACCGCCCTACACAGCCGCACAAGAGGTGGTCTCTTTTTAGCGAATTTTTTTAAAAAAAATTAGCTTGTGACGAGATCCTCACTTTTGAATTTCCGAAAAATTTTTGCACAGAAGTTCGTTTTGGGACCTCAGGAACCCATATCCACCGTTCGTTAAAATTTTTATATATATATATATATATACAGGGTGATTCAAATTCGGGTCTATGCATGGGGATCTCGGAAACGGTAAGAGATACGAGAATGGTTAAATTGGGGCAAAGTTACATAATCAGAGGGTCAACATAATGGTCCAAAGAAATCAAGGATATCTTGATTAGTTCTCTAAATATTCGGAAATAACAAAATTTCCGAAATTCGATTTTATATAAGTTTCAATCCAAAATGTAATTTCTGTCGTATAAAATGAGTGTAATACAGAAATAAATATTTTTATGTGGTCGTCTCTAGTTTTCTTTGATAAAATTGACGCTTAAAGTATAAAAATATCACGTAAATTGTAATAACTAAATAAATAAAATCAATCTGAAAAGCTCTAAATAGAAATTTTTGAAAGGCTTTTTTCTGAACAAAACATTTGAATTCGATCCAAACAAAAACAGCATAGTATGTAGAACTATGTAGGGATTTCAAAAATTATAAAAAAAGACAGGTCCGTATTTAGAAAAAAATGTTGCCCATAGACCTGAAAAAAACGGTGTATTGTATCGGAAATCTGTGTGCACCATCAGATAGCAATTTAAAAGTTGCAATGAAGATGTGGTATTCGTTTCGCAATATTTTCTCAAATAAGGCTGAAAAAAAATAAAATCGGATTTCGAAACTTTTGATTATTTCTAAATGTTTAGAGAACCAATCAAGATATCCTTGATTTCTTTGGTCCATTATGTTGACCCTCGGATTATGTAACTTTGCCCCAATTTAACCATTCTCGTATCTCTTACCGTTTCCGAGATCCCCATGCATAGACCCGAATTTGAATCACCCTGTATATGTATATCCACGATAACTGCCGTAAAAATTCACCAATCTTAATGAAACTTGGTACAAAAATCGGTCTTGGGGATAGCTTGGATGAATTCGTTGGCCAGACTGGTAGGGCCAACACTTTTGGAATAAGAGCTGAAGAAATGTTAAAAAAAATCATTTTCAATATTACATTTGCTTAGATTTTGATGAAAATTAAAATAACAGTAGAGCCGACCATTCTCTATCACCCAGAAAAAAAATCATCAAAATCGGTTAGTTGGATCGCAAGAAAAATGCAAAAATCTCTTTTTTGAGTATAAGCAATAAAATCCAATATCTCAGGTGGCTATGTGTTCTGTCAATTGATATTAGAAAAAAAATTGAATATCGCGAGGGGCAACTAATTTTGACAGTTAATATTAGACAAACATAGGTATGTTAATATTAACATAATAGATCTATGTAGACAAACAACAAACAAATGAGTGAAATTTTATTAGTGTTTCTTATTGCTTGTGAATTAATAATATTTCAACATGTAGATACATGAAAAAATTCGCTATATAAGGTACTTGCTGCCTTTGAAGATTTTTTGTAATCGCCACTGTACATGTCAGATCAGTGGCGGCTTTATGGGTAGGCTAGTTGGACGACTACCCAGAACGCCAGGTACATACGGGTGGCATTAGAAATGAATTTATTTTCAATAATTGATATGACGTCATTGTCTTACTGCAGGGGCGCCGCGAAACTCGCTCAGAGCGCTAGATTGTCTAGGGCCGGTCCTGTGTCATGTATTTATTAGAAAATTTCAAAATAAATACGAAAATACCCTTAGTATCACTTTAATTAAACTGTTTTAGTTGAAAAAATGCCTTTACCTGCCTCATTAAGTCTTGAAAATGTGTATTTTGTGTTGAAAATCGGTGTGAATGCGGCCTAATATTTCAATTATCTCGTGTCTATCCATATAATCTATAAATAAATACACACACAATAGAGACATATTTTTGTATAGGTGTTCGCTTCATATAAATTCAATAAAAATATTCAATTCTAGCCACACATTTAATCTTTTACCGTTAAAGATTTACCGATTTCGATATTCAACAACACACTATCTAACTAACTAACTAACTAAGCATATTTTTTTTTAATACTTACCTGAAGATAATTTTATGAAAAAAGTTCAAAAATCTCCCAATCATCTTCTTATACTAATTTTAATTTTTTCAGCTGTTGTTGTCATAATTCAGAAAAGGATATTCTCTCGTCGGTCCCCACTTCTCTCCATCTCTATCTGTCTTTCTATATGTGTGTGTGTGTGTTATGTGCCTCGAAAATTCACTCCTCCTGAAAACCATCTCCCGACTTTACGAGGAAGGAGCTTCGAAACTGTATTAGTAGCGTTTCTGACTTAAGTTCAGTCTGTGTATCTGGCAGAACAGCGGGTGTGTAATATTAGAGTACGATTAGCAAAATTTCCCCGATTACTTATCGAGTTTATTTTAATTTTTTTATTCTTTAGTGTTTTATGTGGTGTTTTTAATGTTCAATATTCAACGAAATGTAAGTGTTATGGATCTAAATTTAAATATTTTCGAAAATAGTTTAAAGTGCATATAACTACTCTCTTTTTTTGTTTGGTTGGTTTATATGATAAAGTGTACCCATTTGTCGAAACATTAACAGAATTTCGAGATGATTTATATTTTATTTGTCTCGTTTTATAACAAATTTTCGCAACAGAAAACAACAAGAAAAACACCATATTTTCTCATCTATAAATATTTCTCCATAAATTCCCGACTCCAATTACATTTTAGCACGTGCGTTTTTAACTCGAACAGTATGTTTGAACGTTATTAAAAATTCTATTTTGCCCCAAAGATTTCATTTAAAGTGTAGTAGGTGTGGTGCTTGAGAAGAAAATTGATCGATTACAAGATTTTCGTGGAAAATCACAGTTTATTATTCGTTTTATTCATCGATATTTTGTCAACTTTTCCAAGTATTGTTAAGTTTTACGATTAAATCTTAAAATTTTGGTTACTAAACTATTTTCAAATCAGTGTTATTGCCAATCAGCGACTGTTGATTCGAAAATTACCCAGTACGGTACGTTCAAATAGCTCTTTTTTAGTTGTGGGTCGGTCTTTTGCATGTTGAAGATTTCATCAGCTGTACAAGAATTACAACAAAAATCACCAAAAATTATAAAAAATACAAGGTTTTTGTGCTTTTATTGTCTCCCTCAATCCCATTTGAGGGTAGTTCTTGAATTTACAAGCATGTGTTTTGGCATATCTTCGAAATCCAAAATCTGCACATTTTGATTACTAGACTGTTTTCCAATCAGAGGTACTTAATGTTATTGTCCGTAAACGACTGTTAATTCGAAAATTACTCAGTACGGTACGTTCAAATAGCCCTATTTTCAAGCATTTTTCTGTTAAATTAGGTCTTTTGCATGTACAAAAGTTCCTCCAAAAATCACCTGTATTCTTGTGCTTTTATTGTTTTCCTCAATTCCCTTTGAGAGTAGTTTCTTTAAATTTGCAAGCATGTGTATTTTAATAAATGTTCGAAATCCAAAATCTACACATTTAGTTCGAAGCGAGTCCAGTATGTATTTTTAGAATTTTCATTACTAGACTATTTTCAAATCAGACGTATTTATACGGTTACAGTCAATAGAAGATTGTTGATTCGAAAATTACTCAGTACGATACGTTCAAATAGCATTTTTAAAGCATTTTCTCTGAGGGTAGATCTTTTGTAAGTTGGGAACTCTTTAAGCTGTACAAAAATTACCCCAACACACACCAAAAATTACAAAAAATCCACTTATCTTTAAGCATGTTTGCTTCAAAACGACAAGATTCTTATGCTTTTATCGTTCTTTCAATCCCTTTTGAGGGTAATTTCTTAAATTTACAAGCATATGTGATTTATCAAATCTTCGATATCCAAAATCTGCACATTTAGTTGGAAGCGAGTCTAGTATCCATTTTTACAATTTTGATTACTAAACTGTTTTTAAATCAGAAATATTTACTTTTATTGACCGTAAACAACCGTTGATTCGAAAATTACTCAGTACGGCACGTTCGAATAGTTCTATTTTGAATCATCATTATTTTTGTTGCTAACAGAAGACTGTTGATTCGAAATTTACCGAGCAATTTTTCCAACTTTAGCCCTTAGGGTTTTAGAAATTATAATAAATGTAAACCATCTCCAAGTTTGGAGCACCCCTATTTGGGGGTTCTGTGTATAATCTGTAAATTTTGGAGTAATTTTGTTTCGATTTAAATCCGAGTATTGTTCAGAATCATCTGTGTTTTATAAACATCTAGTTCGAAAAGAACCAAGCAAAGAATTTTTGTAATCAATTAATCAAACAATAAAATTGTGAATGTTCATTTTTCTTGGCTCTGACACGTAGACGAATATACATTTGAAGAATTTTCCGGTAGTTGGATGATATTTTAGTCTTGTTGTTATTTCTTATCCTTTAGTTTCAATTT
This sequence comes from Mylabris sibirica, assembly GCA_039776855.1. Classification (NCBI taxonomy): domain Eukaryota; kingdom Metazoa; phylum Arthropoda; class Insecta; order Coleoptera; family Meloidae; genus Mylabris; species Mylabris sibirica. The sequence continues at coordinate 8,463,348 of CM077844.1, forward strand.
TAATTCATAAAATAGTTTTTGAATGAAATCTACAATTTCCTAGTAGTTTTATTTGGGGAATTCATCGTCGTGTTTTTTTGTATTTGTATGTTTATATGTGATATACATAGTTTATAATTAGTATTTGGCAAAAGCTCATATTGGACATCTAAATTTGTTTTATAAGAGATTTTTGACACTACGTATGCAATGTTGATGATCTTGTAAAATATAAATAAAGATTCAAATAATTTATAAAAATTACTGATCTAAAAATAGGCAATTTTTCGAAAATTAAATTATAAGACTCGATTAATTTAAAACGCCTTTTACTATAAGAAATATTCATTTATCTCAACACATTATTTATTCAATTCTTGAACCGTGTAATACCCACAACAAGCCGCATTGTTTGTGATTATCGTAAATGAAGAGACCACATAATTATAGTAATCCCACTATGATTCTCTCTACACATTGATTATTTAATTTTTAAGCTACTTACATCCGTATATCTCATAAATAATTCTTATTTTAGAATTTCAATCAATGATTATGATGATGATGATGATTGTGGTAGTGGTGATGGTGTCAAAATATGAATGAGATTTCTATTCACGTATAATTCATTGATCTTGGCCAAAGTTGGAGGTGTTTGAACTATAAACATCCTGAAAAACAATGGATCTAGGTATGCATAAATTCAATTTCAATTCTAATTTAATTTGCATGATTTATTATGTAATCATCGTATTAATATTAGTAGTAGTAACACCACAATTATTGTTGGAACAAAATTTTTGTACATACATTTATTTCACTATTATTTTGTTCCACAATCTTTTGCCATATTTTGGATCATTTTCGGCGATGGTTTATAAAAAAAGTCGTCTTTCAAATTGTTTCTGGACAAGCCCGGCAAAAATTGACGCAGCTTGAATAAGATGTTCTGCCTCGTCCACCATATTCACCAGACATGGCACCTTTTGATTTTGTATTTATTCCGTTCCCTTTATTTTTGATGTAAGGAAATTTGATTATTGAGGCTTACAAAAGCACCCAGACCTGTTCATCGCCGAAAACGATCCAAAGTTTTGGGAGGATGGTATCCTAAAATCATCAAAAACACCCCAAAAGCTTATAGAACAAAATAGCACAAAATGTGGTCAATTATTAATAAACTCCTATTAGTTAATAATATTTCAAGGATTTATAAAAGGGTAGGTCCCGGGAGAACATTTTAGCAAAATCAGAACCTCCTAACTCAATATAAAGTCGGTCAAAAATGATTTTGGTCAACACTGTGATTTTTGAAAACGAGCTAAGTACGTAAAATGACCAAGAATTACTCGTAGACTCTCTTAACAGTGATTTTTTTCGTTTTTCTCCGTTGCACACTAGAAAAAAAGAGACATTTCCATCCGTTCCAGAATAAAATGGAGAAAAACAAAAAATATTCATGTTGGGAGAATCTCTGAGTCATTCTTAGTCAATTTATGTCTTTGATTAGTTTTCAAAAATTGCAACGACTGTTTGTTAACCAACTTTCAAATAAGCTACCAGGTTCTAACTAATAGCAGTACTTGGAACAAAATTTTAATTGACTTGCAGATAAATTTATTCCACTATATACGATTTTGTGCTAAAGCCATGTTTCTGTGCAAGCCCGACAAAATGCAATGGGGGTGTTCTGTCTCATCCACTGTATTCCTCGGGCATGGCAACCGTTCCCTTTATTTTAGATGTAGGGAAATTTGATAACCTGGAAGCTTGCAAAAGCCACTTAAACCTGCTTATCGTCCGAAAGGATCCAAAGTTTTGTTAGGATGACATTCACAAATTATCAGAAAGATCCCAACATTTTGTAGAACAAAATGTTAGTGTAGTGCAGGGGCCCCTGCACTTTTTGCGCCTAATGAAGAGCATAGTTTAAAATCCGCTCTCCCAATAGTTGCACGTTGTTAATCCTTTGGTTTATTGAAGAGTTTTTTTGTATGGTGATCGCACAGGTCGTTTGGGGACCCCTGGTATAATGCAATAAATGTATCTACAAGTTATTTAAAAATACTTTGTATTTCGGTAAGGTTTCGATTTTTTTGTTGTCCCCTTCTGTGTTGTCTTGTTTTCAGAATCAAAACAACATCTTAAATCTCATCTTTAACGTAAATAAGTGGAAATGTTAAAATGCGCCACTGTCTCTCTATCTACATCCTGTCGGATCTTTGACTTCCTCTTCACTCTTTTACCTGTATTGTACGTTCTCTCCCTTCCATTTTAATAGTTTTATTATAATATAAGAAGAAAAGGATCAAAGTTATTCCGTTTTTATTTATTTGTCGTCCATCAACATCACACCAACATTAGAATTCTAGAATAGTGCCCCAAACTAAGGCCATTCATATTCAATCACTAATATCAAAACGTGATTTTTCTTACTTTTTTTTTTTAATTTAAATTTAAATTGAATCCCGTAGAGAATCCATCATATTTCTCCGTTCTCGGTGGTGAAACACAAAACGAACTAAAATTGAAAATGGGCAACACTGACAGTGTCTCTGAGTGTTCATCAACATCATTAAATCGCCAATTAACACCGACAAAACATCAACAACGCATCAATTTACGTTTTCTACGTTCAGTCAGTTCAAATTCAGCCGATTCAAATCAAGAATTATTAATAATGGGTGAACCAAGACTATCCGATATCGATCCAGATTTACAAATCTTCCGTCATCCAGCCAGTCGTTCGAATTCATTGAAAACGAAAATCGATCATGATCAACTTTATTGTGCATTACCGACAAGTGAAGAAGATGATGAAGAAACACCAAATGCAGCCGAATTATCCGGTGATGAAGTGTTCCTCAATGAAGATACAGCGAAATATTATAATTATTCAGCATTGAAAAATCAACAACGTAGACATTCGATTAGTACATTTACAAGTCGTGAACGTTCCAATAGTGGTGCTTCAACATCATCATCATCAAGAAATTTCAAAGAAGATTTCCCACAGGCTATCGTTCATGCAACATCCGATGGAGAACCAGTCGGGCCGATATTTGATGATCATCATTTACGGCATGCTTCTTATCCGAGAAAACGGTGTCCACGTTGTGTACGAGGTGAGTTTTTCTATTCTTTCATACCACCGTTAATTGTGTGCTGTTTGTAATCAATCATCAGCGCGATTTGCCCGTATTCGCGTGCAGATGACGTCACTATGCTGAACTGTTTTATATGTTAGTGCTATAATTATTCAACATAGTTGATAAGCTGAATGAGCGACGTCACAAGCAATAAACAAGCGGTTTATTGTAGCTGATTTTTGCCCTCTCTAAAATTCAATCTAGAATAAATTCACGATCCCGCTGCTAAGTAATCAGTCGCGCCCCTTTTGTTGATGTTTTAAATTTGGAGCGCAATTTATCAATGATTTGATAAATTGAGACAATGAAATCTTTGTAGACGTATATTTGAATTGATACGAGTTTATAAGATTAAAGAGACCGAGTTGTTGTGTTTTTTTTTCTTATTATTCAATTTTATCAATGTGTACGTTTATATAAATTGAAATTGCCGTCCATTGAATCGTTGATTGAATGGACATTGCTGTACAATAGAAACAATTAGTGATATTGCTGTTTATTGATCGGGTATTGGTATAATGTTAGATATAGAGATTGCTTGCAGAATATTAATTAGAAGGTTATTTATAAACTGTTAAAGGAAAAATTTTAAAATTCGAAGAATTACACTAAACATACGTCCACATTATAGACTAAACATCGTCTTCTGCAGTAGCTTAGTGACAAGTTAACAAGCCCGTGTTCCGGTTTACAAGGTGCGCCCCAAATTTACATATTAACTGTAACTTCATGTTTATTTATCCACAAAATGTACCTCTTTCTTGGGCGCTGAGTCCCTTTGCAGTCTCCACAAAACCCTGCTCAATACGCCACTGGTATTCTGTAGTTTTTTAAAACACTTTCTTCAGTGCCGTACTAGAATAAGCTCAAAATTGACCATGATGCTCCTAGTTATAACGATTCTTTGACAATAATCGTTAGATGATTTAAGAAAACAATGTCTAAAATTTTCAATTCAAAGTCAAAAATTTAGCTATAAAATTGACTAAAAATGTTAAAGGACTGGTTGTATTCGCTTTACTTAAGCTCCACTTATGAAGACCTTGCCTTAAATCGAGGGGTAAATACTATTTAAGTTAAGGTCTTGCAAAGGTAAAAGTGCTAAGAATCCATGATTTAGAACAAATATTTTCCTTAAAATCAAGAGTATAATCCAATCATTAAGTCAAAAATAGACTAAAAGGGTCTAGCTTTTGTGACAAAAATATCTTTAAATTTAAATCTTCCACTATAAAAGGGCAGTATTGACTAAATATTGATAAGTAATTTAGAACAAAAATGTCAAAATTTATTGAAAATTGCTAATTTAAGGTGTAAACGTCTTCAAACCGTAAAAATTAAATTCCAGAAAGTTGTCGAAAGTATCTGATTTGTCTCATTAAGCTAGCCTTAGCAAGACCTTGTGTTTTGGCATTTAGACAACTTAAGCCCGGCACTTCTTTCCCTGCTTAAACTGGCCTTAGCAAGACCTTATCTTTTGGGTAGGTGTCAATTTACGTCAATGTCTTTCTAAGGGGAGCTTAAGTAGGAAGAAGACGAACCGGACCTTAAGAGGACAATTTATAGAAAAGTTGATGATTTAGATAAATAACTTCTTTTTAATGACTAGATAGTCTTTAGCACAAAAGTTCTTCTAAAATCGTCTAATTTTATAACAAAATGTCATAAAATCTTGATTATAATTGAAAACTTTATTTAAAATTGTCTAAATATCTTCAGATTTAATCAAAATTTGCTAGAAAAACTGATAATTAATGACGTAACATATTAAAATTCGGTGAAAAGCTCGCAAATTCTTCCAAAATATGCTCGAAAACCTCCTAACATTGATTTTTTCAATAATGTTTTAATTAATATTAAATTAAATCTTATCATCATATAGCAACTAAGAAAAGCTTGAAACCCTAAGTGGGATATAAACTCACGACCTTTTATTTAACTCACAACTGTTCTAATAACTGAGCTACCAAGGACTGCACTAATCTTATTGTTAGTTACTTTACTTTGATAAGGCTGAATTTAATATTTAATAATTCATAATTAATATTTGCATCGTAATTTATTTAATTCATATTGTTTTTTTTTTATTGTTTTACTCCATTGCATTCTAAGAAAAAAAGCGAAAATTTCCACCTGTTCCAGAATAAAATACAAAAAAAGAGCATTTTCGATTAATTTCTAAGTCATTTCAAAACGAGCATTGACTTCCAAATTAGCTACAAGATTCTAATTTTGCTAAAATGATCTATAGGGACTATTCTATAATAGGAATTTTCATTAATATTAGATAATCGTCTTTATTTCTAATATCAAAAGAAGATACTTGCTCTGTAACCTGCGCGTTGATTCATTTTGATTACAATATTACAATGTGAATACGGCTTAATGCTCCTACATGTAACAATAATAATAATAATAATATAGTAAACACAATACTGCATTCTAGTAGATTTATCTAGCCTGTTTATCATAATTGGGTAATTTCCTTTACAATAATATTACTGTCAATTTGTCTAGCTGTTTTTTTCCTATAAAATTTCAACATTATCCTAATAAATAGATAATAGTTATAATAATAATAATAATAATAATAATAATAATAATAATAATAATAATAATAATAATAATAACACGTACATATATGATGATTGTTGTTATTCAGGAAGTTAGAAATTAATGAATCGATAAAAGTAACACGATTTCCGGTTTTTAATATATCGTTTTTGATTAAGTCCAATAAGAACAACTTCAATTGCTTAGTCAATTACATAACCGCATATGCACGATGATTTCTTAAAGAGGAATAGACTTTTTTGTAATATAAGAAGGCGCTAATCGAAGACGTCGTCGTCGAGGATATCCGTATAACATAATCTTTACTAGTCACGTTCCTCTATGGTCCACCATTATTGTTGTTGTTTCTACCATACATACATATAATAATTGTCCCCACTTTTGTCACCTGAAATTATTCAATTATTGTCGTCAATCAATTTAATAAACAATTCATTTTAGTTGTGCATCATAAAAAAGACAGGTTTATCAGCATTTTTTTATGTGTCTATATGTGTTAGTGTAAGCTTAAAATTCCGTTGATTTATCCTTCTCAATTGAGAGAAACATATGGAGTGTTGTTGATTTTATTCATGTGGTATAGTTTATAAACGCTTGAATTAAACATACACGGTGTGGTGAGTAATCTACCAACAATTTACGTAAATTCACTTTTAAAATACACATCAATGTTTAAACAACATTAAAAATAACATTCCATCTTGTTATAAGAATTCCTCCCTCAACATTATACACAAAAATTAATCGATTAATTTATTCAATTTAATTAAAATTTCGTTTTAATTACATATACAGAAGGGTTTGAAACACGAATATCGGTTTTTTTCTTATACAGCTACACACAAAATTATAGGACTTTTCAAGATCCCATATTGTCGCATTTAAGGCGCGTGACATCCTGAGCACGTGCATCTTGCTTCCAGGAAAGGATACAACGGAAGTCCTTCTATTGACTTAAATGCATACTGATACTTGCATATGCATATCAAAATTAATATTTGTATTAATTTTTATATTTTACACCAACATTCACAACAATTATTTATCTTCAACTGTATCTCGTTTTGATAGAGATAGATTTGTATATGAAACGAATGGAATAGGATAGTTGCGCTGTAATCTGCGCAGTTTTATTCCTCTATTCATGTCCTGCTGATTCTTTACGGGTTTCTTGGAACGTTTAGAAAGTTTCTTTTATCTTGATTTTAAGTAAAAGGGCTTTCTCTATTGCAGACTCTTAAAATTAACAAATAACTCAATAAAGGCAGATTAAATTTTTTCCAAGTATCTTTCATACAAACGGTATTTATCCTGGCTGTGATTTTGTTTACGTAGTATCGTAACTTGGCTCGGCTATTTGGTATGTCAAGTGTGAATCAAGTTACGTTACTACGTTACCAAAGGCACAGCCAATTGCGGGAATAAATATCGTGGTACACCTTGTACAAAAAGAGGTCCCTCTACGTTACTATACACAAGGCCCAACAAAATATAGTGCCGGCTCTGGATGTGAGAGATCTGTATTATTGACCCTTAATTATTAATGACGAAAGGTCTGCCAACAAGTTCAGTTGGAGGAGCTCTTAGCAAGAACATTAAGAAATCGGAATGGGTAACGATCGTGGCTGATACTAAAAATGTTTGGAACTAAATATGATTATTATTTTATTGAAGGCCGATTTTCATAATAATTGCCCGGGCCGATAAAGTTTGCCAGTCCGCCACTGTATAGGGATAATGTTCTATTTTTAAAAATTTTGTAAATACGACCCTTGGAGTATTCTTGGCCTATTAACATTCATAGAAGTTTCATTCATACAATTTCAGTCACGTCAGGGGTGTATGTGTGTTGTGTTTGTGTGGACAATAAGACGATTCAAAAGCCATTGACAAAGGAAATATTAAAGTTGAAGGCAGTTGAGGCATCCTTGAAGTTTTATTTTTATATTAAAGGCAGCTGACCCTTACAAATTATATTCGGATTCGGGATATGATCATTTAACAACAACAACAACAACAAGAGTAAAAAAGAAAAAAAGTTATTTTGAAAGCAACACGATTCGAATATTTATGTGTGTGAAGATTTTTTTTTAAATTCTAAGATAGAATCGAATATTATTCCCAACACGATTCAATTGACAATAACAGAATTCAATCAAAGAGGCGCCAATACAAGATTCAAATATCTAAACTGGAAATGAAGCTGAAATCTGAAAATACACCCTCAAAGCTCGATTCTTTCGAGATACAACTAATAAAAACAACCGGAAGTGTTGTCAAAAAAAAACAACGAAATTTGTATTATTGGCCGTCGTAAATATATTTACACAACACCTAATTAAATGTAATGTTTTCAGGAGAAAAAATCTATATAGGAAACGAAACATTATGGTGTAAGTCATTTGTTAACGTGAGACGCCGGAAACTTTGCGTCTCGACGCATCTATATCCGACCCATTTAAATTATCACAACACCACCATCCATACCTTTATTTCATTATTATACAAAAAACTTTGAAAGAAACGAAAAAAAATACACAACCGTTGAAAGATATATAGGGTTGTTTATGTTCAAATTACATTACAATGTCGGGTAACAAATTAAAAGGGTAAAGGTGGGTATATGCCTTTGATAAAAATCGATTTTTTTTTCTTCTCACAACCCCAACAATGACTTTGAATTTATTAAAAGAGAAAACGGCTGGTGAACACGTGACGGACTTCCGGTGGATGGTCATATTTAGAGAGGATCGAGGGATGACAGAGCTTTTGTTGAATATTTTTGACCGCGGACTTTTGTGTTAGAAAACACTGATTTCTTTTCGAAATTTTCCAAATCATATTTAAATTGATACCAATAAAGATGAGTAATTAATATAACACACTAGTGTGTTATATCTGCAAGGTAAATCACGTCGGAAAAGCTGTTCATTTCGCAACTCTCATTATTTGGCAAAATCTCTCAAACATTTATACAAGGCTCCTTAGAGAACAGTTTATCAAAATTAGAACCTTGTAGTTCATTTGGTAGTTGTTCAAAAATTGCTCGCTCCTGGCGATGTAACGATCTTCAAAAACTAGCGGCACATTTGAAATGACTTAGGGTGATTCGAGAAACAGGTGGAAATTTTTCGCATTTTTTTAGAATGTAATGAAGAAAGACACCTGCAGAATGAGCGTTTTTTGACCAACTTCCAAATGAGCTACGAGGTGAAAATTTCGCTAAAATGATCTCCAGAAATTCCCTAACATATCTTTGAAATATTTTTAGAATCGCTCACCAAATAGTAAAATAACCCTGTATAACGTACTAGTGTGTTATAAAGTGCTTTATTGATTTAAAATCGTTGTGATTATAGTCTTCTTTTATAACGATGTTGGATAAAATGTATTGGTTAGAATTTTAAGAATAGCTCGTAAGTTCTTCAACTTTAATGTAGTCTTTATCGCTGAATTTTCAAGTAGATCGTGTTTTAATGTTGTTCCTCAAGTATACTCTCCTATAATAAATCTGGATTGTGTTTGTTAATTAGATTCAAGTAGTTATAGTTGATCATATAAGAGAAGTCTCATCTGTTGTCTAGAAGTTGACATATTTCCCCAAATGATTTCACAATAATTTCGTCTGTGTATGCCCAAAAACACAATGAAACTCTCCAACAACATCTGGACAACATCCTCTTAGTCACAATCGAAAATTATTATTGTTGTCATCTACACAAATAAGATTTCTATATTGATGTTTTATTGTTGTTGTTGTTGTTGTGCACGTATGCATTTTGTCAATTTAACAACATTAAAGTATATGAAAATTGGGACAATTAAGTAGTGCACGGTTATAGTCACAAAGCCTCGACTCTAAAACTAAAAATAAAATATTAGGAAATTTCGCGTTCTGTCTTATATATTTATCGACAATGTCTACCATAAAACAAGTTCATTAAATTAGAAAATGTTTTTATAGACTAAGGTCACAATTAGTAACAGTTGCCATTAGTTTTTTTTGTCTCTCTAAAGAAGTAAAAAAAATTACAATTTCTGTCTGGTGAATTATATGGAAGCAACAAGACACCTTTCTATATATATGTGCGTGTTTTTGTTCAACATTTGGCAAATCCAACAAGATGAAATTGAATACTTATTCGAACATAAAATGTATCTTTAGTGGGATTATTAGAAACGTGTCCTTCATAGAATTTCAATGGAATATAAGGGATGATGTTTAGGGGATTAGAACTGATGTTTAACATTTTGGCAGATGGTTTACTTTCTCTATACAGCACTGGACACTTTAATAGGTATATTTAGAAAAGATCCGGATCGCCCTTCTGTTCTGTTAAATTAGCAGTGAGATTGGGAATTTATTTTAGATTGTCGTGCGACTATCGTCAGCGCACCCTATAGACATATTTGACTCTCGATTTTTACCAAGTACTCGCTGCGCTCATAGGAATCCAATAAGAGAGGAGTAAAAATCAGCTACTTTATCTCTAAAAAGACCCTTCTGGTGGATGCGCAGTAGATTGTTGGTGAGTAGAGGGGGTAGAACAATGCACGTGCAATTAAAGGACAGACAACAGCGTATCTTGTACCCTGAGCCAAAAAGATCTTCATAGAGCATCTTAGCTATACTATTTTACAAATAACGGTATCTTGAGTAGAGTTCCTTCTTTGTCTAATGCATTTTTAAAGGAATCTTTCACGAGTAATCCTTATATAGTGTGACAAAGATACCAAATTCTTGACATCTGATTGGTCGTTTCTTTTAAAGGAAAAGTATAAAAGAAAGAGAAATTTATGTGAGTGTTAAGGCCGATCCACACACGGAGATATATCTTATAAGACGGTCTCATGGTACGGTGCAATGATATATATCTATCTCTGTCGGTATCATGTATAGACAAAGCTAGATATATATCACTGTACCGTACCATGAGACCGTCTTACTAAGATATATCTCCGTGTGTGGATCGGCCTTTACTCTTAAGTTATTGAATTCTTAACTTCTTCTCAATGGCGTCTTTATAATTTTAAAGGCATTTTAGCCGCTCTTTCAACAAGAAAAAACGGCACTTTTCACAACATTATTGTGAATAATAAAAAAATCTCCAAAGGCAGCAAGTACCTTATATAGCGAATTTTTTATGTATCTACATACTGAAATATTAATTGCAAAACATTCTTATGATACTGACAATTAATATATTTTAATAACATTGAATCAACTAATAAATTCATTTCCCGTAATACGTTTAATCAAGGCCTGCTTGATGTTTTCAAGCGAAATTCTCTAGCAGGCCTTGCGTCTAATATTAACTGTCAAAATTAGTTGCCCCCCCGCGATATTCAATTTTTTTTCTAATATCAATAGTCAGAACATATAGCCACCTGAGATAATCGATTTTACTGCTTATACTCAAAAAAGAGATTTTTGCATTTTTCTTGCGATCCAATGAACCGATTTTGATGATTTTTTTTCTGGGTCATAGAGGATCGACGACTCTACTGTTATTTTAATTTTCATCAAAATCTAAGCAAATGTAATATTGAAAATGATTTTTTTTAACATTTCTTCAGCTCTTATTCCAAAAGTGTTGGCCCTACCAGTCTGGCCAACGAACTCATCCAAGCTATCACAAAGACCGATTTTTGTACCAAGTTTCATTCAGATTGGACTATTTTTACGGCAGTTATCGTGGGTATACATATATATATATATATATATATAAATATATATATATATATATATATATATATATATATATATATATAAAAATTTTAACGAACGGTGGATATGGGTTCCTTAGGTCCCAAAACGAACTTCTGTGCAAAAATTTTTCGGAAATTCAAAAGTGAGGATCTCGTCATTAGCTAATTTTTTTTAAAAAAATTCGCTAAAAAGGCCAGTAGGATTTAATAGTAGAGAGAATATGGTCAATTTCGGTCACGCCAAAGATTTGACCGTTCGTTTTTCTTACATATCTTGCATACCTTATCAGGACGCCCTGCTTCTACTCAAAGTAATTTTATTACTGACTCGTGGAAAAAAGACACTTTAGATGCTCACTCTTAATCTATTTTCGAGATTAATCTTCGTTTTTTAGTTTAAGCTCTGAGATATTTTCGTTCTTGATCATTAGTCTTTAACGAATCCAGAACTTTGAATATTTTTGTCCGAAATTATTGCTTTTTAAAAAATTTTGACGCGTAACTGTAAAAAGGAGACGACTTACGCAATCTAAGTCAATATTCGACATTTTTTGTTCTAAATTATTCATTTTCAACAAATTTTTCAGTTAAATAGTGTAAGGAAGACTAATTCGAAAATTTTAGTCATTTTTGGAACGGTTTTTAAAATTGAGTCTAGGATTTAAGAAAATTTGTCTTTAACTATCAGTCTATCAGATTTTACGTTCGATTTTTGTTTTTAATTATAAAAAGATAATTGAGGTTTAAAGATATTTTTGTTTGAAATCGTCAGTTTTAAGAAAATTTTTACATAAAATTATAAAAAAGACGTTTTCAAAAACTTTAAGCTAATTGATCTGAATTCTTCACATTTAGGTAAAATTATAACAAAATTTCCAATTGAGCGTAAATAGCAGAGTTTTTAAACATTTTTAATCGTTTTTTAAAAATATTTTCGAATTTAAATTTGGATCATGAGACTATTTGGAAGCGGGCCTCGTTTTATTGTCTGAAAAAGTGACAATTTTTAATCATCGATTTCTCGGTTATTTTTTTGAGATATTGAAACCCTGACACCAGTGTTGAATTGGGCATTTCACTGTGCATCCTACAGATTTTTCCATTTTAGAAAATTTTCACTAAATTTCAAAGTGCAGAGGAAAATGTCGGAGCATGTCAACAAAAATTCAATACAATGTATTATCTACAATTTTAAAGATAAAAATGAGGCAAATTCGATGTCACTATAGGCTATCTCGGTAACCAGAAAACATAGAAAAAAACTAATGGCACAATCCCGATCTACTTTTTCCCGACTAGTTTAATGGTAAAAACAAAAGTGGTCTATTTTCTTTTGTTTTCGAGTAATAAGCAAAAAGTGAATATTCCGTAATTTTGACAATCGCTCATATCTTGGATACTATTATAGATACAAAAAAAACAATTATACGTTCTACAGGCACTTTTTAACGTAGAATTCAATGGTGTATTTTGTTTTCTAATTATTTCGATAATTTTAGAGTTATAATACAAAGTTGTATTTTTTTAAATATAAACCATATTAAAAAGTTAAATAATCAAAAAGCTTATTTTTTGCTGATTTCAAATATATATATAACTATGGCTTTATTTTCATAAATAATGAAGATATTTAATTTTTTTCAATTATTGATACAATTGAATGTGTATTTAGATACATCAAGTTGGCTATAGTCGTCTAAACGTTGTTGTTAAACAGAAAAAGTTGTCAAAATTCTTAAAATATGGCAAATTACCTATTTTTAAGCGACATTGTTTCAATAAATTTAAAATTAATAACGGATACTTTTTTTTACATTACAATCAGAGATAGCTATAGAAACTTAACTGTGAACGTACCACAGTTTGTGATACATTTGCTGTATATCTATATGCATAAGCTCAAATGTCAAACTATTGGTTGACAGTTCAGTGGTACGTTCACAATTAAATTTTCATAGCCATCCTTGACTTCAAATTTAAGAGACCTCATTATAAATAATTAAAAAAATTAATATCTCCATTATTTTTAAAGATAAAACTAAAAATATTTATATTTTGAAATCAGCAAAAAATAATCTTTCTGATGATCTAATTTTCAAATATAGTTTGTATTTAAAAAACTACAACTTTATATTATAACTCTTAATTTATCAAAGTAATCAAAAAACAAAACACACCACTGAATTACACTTTAAAAAGTGCCTGTAGAAGGTACCATTGGTTTTCTTTTATCTATAATATTATTCAAGATATAAGCGATTGCTGAAATGACAAAATATTGACTTTTTGCTTATTACTCGAAAACAAAAGAAGATAGCCCATTTTTGTTTTCACCATTGAGCAAGTCGGAAAAAAGTAGATCGGTATTGTGCCATTATTTTTTTTCTATGTATTCTGGTTACCGAGATAGCCTATAGTGACATCGAATTTGCCTCACCCTGTACAAAGGGCATATAGGGCCCCAAAAATCAAATTTTTGAAAATCAAAAAGTTATTGGACAAAAATTTAAAAAAAAATTACAACTTTTTCATTTTATATCAATAACTTTTTAGATTTTTAAAAATTGAATTTTTGGGGTTCCATATACCCTTTCACCATGAATAATAAACTTTCAAATAAGCTGCTGTACAATCTTTTAGCTTTAAAATTAAAAGATAATGCGTTGTATTGAATTTTTTTAGGCATGCCACTTCAAATTCAATATTTTCAGAAATGAAAAAGAAAATTGAAATTTGAAGCCTGTCCCCCAGTGCAGTTGACTTTTCTCTATTTATTCATGCAAATTTTAATAAATTATTTTCACTTTACAAAAAGTTATGTGACCCAACTTAACACTACTTTTTAGGACAAAAATCATGCGCTATTGCCGGATATTTGGAAAATTTAATCTGTTTTCCATGGAAAATCGGCTGTCCCCTCATGAAGAATAAAATTTGTAATCGATTGAGGTATTTTGGAGGTTCATATCTCTACCCGTTTATTAATGACACGACCCAAGAGTTCGTTTAGGGAATCTCCATGTAATTGTAGGATTTCAAAATCAAGCTTGCGAATCCCCTTAAGATATTTTCGTTTTTAACGGTCAGTTTTTGGTCAATTCAAAATCGCCAAAGGAGAAGACTTAAACCACTTTAGTTGATGCTTAATTTTTAAAGTATAATCTTACAACGTTTCTATCCTAAATCATCAACATATCTCTTAAGTCATAAGAGATTCGTAGTTCTTTTGTTCTAATAAATCATAAATTTTTAAGCAATAATAGAACTTTTTATTTAGAAGCTCTCCAAACCTAACAACTAAACTGCTTTTTTCGTGAGAAATAGAAATCAAAATCCTTTATGGTGTTTCTTTAGATTTAACTCCAATTTCTTTCTGGAATTGAAGTTTTAAAGACTCTTGTTTTTGATTATTATGAATCGTCCAACTTCTGATGCGACTTTGAACAAAATAAACGTAGATCAAATACACGATAATAATTTGAAACCAACTTAATTATATCTCTAGATGAGAAATCAACATTTACATTAAACAAGCAAAAGAAACTTTAATTACTTTCAAATTAACCCACTCTCAAATTATATATACAGGGTCTTTCACGTAAATATGGTTAATGGCAATAAATTCGCTATAACTTTTTCATTTATCTAAAGAATAAAATAATTATACAAAAAATTAGAAACATCTTGACTATAATTTGGAGGTGAAAGCGCAATGGTTGAACTGGTTTAAAAGTCTACACCTGGAGATTTTCTAATTTGCTAGTAATAAATTTAAAAAGCAAGATTTCTGACGAATAACACAAGTTTAAAAAAAGGACAAGACAGAGAAAGAATAAGAATTGAATAACAAACAGAATTGACGAAATTTGGTGGTTCTTCAAATTTTATTACATTTCTGTTTGCTTTTTAAATTTATGGCTGCTAAGCAAAGGGATTCCTCGACTTAGATTCTTCAAGCAGTTCAATCACCTCTTCCAAAATTAACAAATTTTTGATATTTTTTTATATTGAGTTCTTCAATTTCTCTTATTTCCAATAACTCCCTTTCAAGTTCTTATAAAACTATTTAATTCTATAAATAAATGAAAGTTATATCAAAATTATTACTATTGACCATATTCACTTGAAAGGTCCTGTATATTTACACATAAACTGTATACGAATTAAACTTAATGGTAATTACTTATTTATCTCTTAATTAGTGATTTTATCGAAATACCAAGAATGATATTTGATATATTATTTATTGATCACTAGAACTGTAAATTGGACGACCTAATTTTAGGTACTAGCGTTCAATCAACTTGTAAAATTTCAAATCAATTCTGTTTAAAGAATTTTCCCTTATAACAACTTTATTTATTTATTAATAAATAAACAATATTTGTGGTGGTAGAAAAATTACTTAAAAGCAGCCATATGCTTCTTTTATAATACTGTAATGTATTAACATACATTCAACATTCCGAAAAAAATATTTAAGAAATTTTAAACAACACATCCGGTATGTTGTTGTTAATGTTGTTGTGTTATGTTGTTTAGGAACCAACCTAGCTGAAATCGTTAGAAAACTTCCTCTATCCGTTTATTTGAACTTTCATCCGGAATATTGAACCATGTGCCTTGTCATAATGTTTAATTTGTGGCATTAGAGTCACGTGCCGTACGTGTTTTTGTATAGCACCATTTATCGTTGTATGTGTATGAATATCAAGAAAATCAAGCGAGGGCAAATTTAAAAATAAATCAAAACAAATAGCAGAGATGAAAGCTGAAACTGTGCATGTTATAAACCAAAGACAGGTGTAGAACTTTTATTATAAAAAAAAAATCGGTAAATATCCCATGAAATTGCAGTTGCACCTGTATCCCAAACAAAGCTGTATTATTATTGTTGTATTTTTCAAAATTTGAAAAAATTTGGGAATTCTTATTGTTGTTTAATCGAAAATATAAATTTACCGGAAATTCCATTAGATTCTCGTTTTAAATTGATGTTTATAAAACATTTACCCACCACAATTTCCTTTCGTTTAGTTTATGAAAATTGGATTTCAGTTTATATTTTTGATATTTTCAATACTTCAACACAAAGCAACGTTTGAAATACATGAAAATGTGCGTATTTTTAGCCACCAGGTGTACTTCATATATAGAACAACCCTAATCGTTGATGATTTGTTACATTATTTTTTTTTTGTGGTTATTTAGCCCAATACACACTCCCTCTCGATTTTCACTTTGCACAAATATGACATTTGAAACGTTACCATGATCTATTAGGGGTGGCTCACCCTATTCAATAGATTGTCGTCGAATATACTACCCCTATGTTCAAATTTTTTAAACGATTTTTTTTATGCTTCAAAAATAAATATCTATTTTTATAATAGACAGCGTATATGGCCAATTTGACAAAAAGTTGATGAATTATATTTCAGAAAAAGAAACCCTCTTGATTTCTGTACGTGTCTTTTATCCTAATTGTCATCTAATTAAACGAAGATAATTGTTGATGAATGATGGATTCTTCCTTTTCATGGGGCACAAAAGCTAGGTTTTTTTCTTCTACTTTTTGTTGTTAATGTGTACACTTTTCAGTGACGGACTCGCAAACTTTTTCAGCCCGGCCCGGCGGTAAATCATTGCACATCCCGATTTTTCAAGGTTCTTCCAATTGAATTGGTCCCTCTTTAATTAACATTAATTAAAAATCCATAAGATGGATGTCCAATATCAAGGATCGGCGCTATATCTTTCGAGGCCCTATGAATAATTACGTAGAGGGACCTTTACTCATATGAAAGATATTTAGAAAATTTGCTTTTATTGAATTATTTGTTGGTTTCAAGAGTCTACAATAATGTTCAAAAATTGATGATCCAGGACTAATGCGTTGTAAAATTTAGATTAAAATGGAGATAATTCAGTCTTACAAAGGTGCTTCAATCTCCTTTCCTAAACAATTCTGCAGAAAAATTCGTCAAAAAAATTATTGGTTTATAATCAAAATGTCTTAAAATTTAGAACCAAAGATGAGAATGTTTCTCGAAAATCGACCAAACATTTTCTAAATTTTATTCTCACCATGATTTTAAGCTGGAGTTGACTAAAAATCGATGATTTAAGCACAAATGTCCTAAAATATAAATTAGAAGACTAGAATTTTATTGGAAAATTAACTTAAAGTGACCTCTTCTTATAATTAAATAGAATTTTAGTGAGAAAACATGTCAAAAGTGTCACAATTTTATATTTTTAGACTCAAAAACAAAATTCAATTAAAATTGAAGAATTCAGTTAAAAAATCCACTAAGCTTAACTAAATCTTCTACTTTTGACAATTCGATAACAAAATTTGTTAAAAATTATAATTTAGGAGAAAAATGCCCAAAAACCTTAGTTGAAAATCGAGAGTCCAAATCAAAAATTGATTATAAGTATCCAAATAAATTTCTTTTTACAACTCATTGCAAAAATTCACTAAAAATCAGTGTCTTATAACAATTACTCCTTAACACCCAGACTAAAGTTTCTAATTTAGCTCTATAATAGATTTAAAATTTCTAAATTGTGTCCTTCACAGCTTAATTGTTAGCAAAATGTATTAAGAATTGATTATTTATAACAAACCTTTAAAGCCCCTTTACATTATCCGATGTTTGTATTCGATTATTCTATCCGATTTTATATCCAAATTCATCTCGGATCCTAGATATTTTCACCTTTACATTATCCGAGTCAATTGCATATGTACGCAGGCGCTAACATTCAAAAATCCTTGACACCATAGGCGTGTTGATACGAAAAAAAAAAACACCAAAAAATCACACCACCGCCATGCTTTCAACTTGCATATAACCTCAAATTCTCAAGACAGCATACTTCGCATTACACTTTTTGGTAAATGTAATGGTATCTTGGATGAAATTAGAGACCAATCTATTTTGAAAAAAAAATCGGATGAAATCTGAGATGCAACAACTCGGATCAGAAATCGAATGGTATAAAAACAGAAATTTGTCATTTAATTTGATTGGAATAAAAAATCGGATGTGAGCTCGGTTAATGTGAAGTTGGCTTTAAGTAGTGCCTGAGTTGTTTGAGTGCTAGCGTCGGATCTGTCTTTAATGACATTTAAAGACCCTTTACATTGTGCGATTTTACATTCGATTTTTTGTTCCGAGCAAATCAAACAAGAAATTTATGTCTTTACACCATACGAATTTTTTATCGGAGACTTTACATCCGATATTTTCAAAATAGAACGGTCTCTAATTTCATCCGACTTTTTCTTCCGAGACGTAAAATTGAAATCATGTCGGTGGCCTAATGGTTTGTTGTCGTTGTGGCGTTTAGTAACAGCAACAGCTTATTCGTATAGAAAAATTGAATATAAAAGTCGGATACAAAAGTCGGACAATGTAAAGGGGCTTTTATAGGCATAATTCATCATCAAGAACACAACATTGAAAAATGAAGTACCCAGAAAGCCTTTTTTTATATTTGCTAGTATGCGGTCCTTTGTGCATTTTCTCGGTTGTCTAGCAGCTTAGTCCGCCACTGACATCTTTCAACATAATTCAGTGTCATAAAATTCTATACAGTTTGTATAATAAATGTTTATCACTTATCTCTTAGGGGCGGTACAACTTCCTTACACATACACAACAACAACTGTACACATTCTCTATTAAAATGGAAATACACACACGGTCATCATTGTATTGAATGATCCGGTGATGAGTGACTGTACAACAGTCGTTTCGTTCAAATTACAAAGTCGAAATTTTTAAAAGATCGCTTGTTAGTCGCTTTTTTTTTTGATTTTTTGTGTCTTTGTGTTAATTCATTGATTGATTGATTAATTTTGTTTACAACAAAAGTCTAATGTCGAATTATTTTGATGGTAACAACGACCTAAACGATTCTGATCATGAGTCAATGTGTAACAGTAAGTAAACAAAAAATTCTATTCAAACATTTATGGATTTTTGACGTAAATACATTTCATTATTATTAACAACTATTATAATTGTTGTTCTTTTATCGCTTTATTTTTTTATATTTATAAACAACTATACATATGGATATGGAAACAATTATTTATAAATAAATACATTGTCTATAAAGTTTTCTTTGAAGATGATGTAGTAATCGTCTTTCTTTTTAGATTAAATAGAGCGGAAATCCCGTAAAGTACGCGTAAAAACGTAACGAAGTTCCGTTTTTTTTCCCTAATAATATTGTTTTATCAGGATCTTTAATTAGAAAACAATAAAAGTCATCACTACCGACTAGAGGAGATAATTAAACGATTTAGAATATCGTTAAGGACTTAATTATGCACATATTTTGACAATGAATCACTTTTATGGGCATACAACAATTATAGAAGTCTAGCTTATTCCCCGAATTCAGCCAAATTTTGGTAGAAATCTTAACACAGAAAGACCAAAACAAAGGAGCATAACAAAGCCCTTATTGAGCTTAAGCTCTTTCTTTAGTAAATAACTTTATTTCGAAGTTATTCAAAATTTTGACTGACCTCTAGATGTGTAATTGTAATTTCTAGTTTTTTTATTCAGTCCTTAGCTGTAAGGACTTTTTTTCAAACAAGGGGTGAAGTTTTGTCCAAAACTTATCGAAAGAGGACAAAATTTCTTACCCTTAAATGCTCTTCTTGTGCTTGAGCAGTTTTTATACCAAAATCGATCTTTTGTCAAGCTAGTCAAGCCTCTGCGAACAATTTTGCTCACCTGAAGTATTAATGATCAACACTCTTAATTATTGACCTTTTTTTTAAGGGGTGTAGTGAGTGCCGAAGCTAACCCAACAAGGAACCCCGCTGACACCACTACTACCGGAACATTTTGTCATATTCCTCGGTAGTTAATTATTGACCTGACCTAACCTGACCGTTTCTAAAAATTAATCTTTTTGTTCAATCAATCAAATTTTTGCTTAACTAGTATAAAATTATATTTGAGGAGCCAATTTCTTCTTCGAAATTCTTACTCCTACTATTCAGTTTTTGGTAAAAGTCCTTAGCTGTGAGGACTTCTTCTCAAACAAGAGGTAATGTTTTCAGCCAAAACTTATTACAAAAGGACACAAATTTTTTATCCTTAAATGCTCTTCTTGTGCTTGAACAGTTTTTTTACTAAAAACGACCTTTTGTCAAGCTAGTCAAGCCTTTGGGAAAAATTTTGCTCACCGAAGGTAGTTATGATCAACACTCTTATAATTATTGTCACTATTTCTAAATGTTCAGCAAATTTAGCAGAATTGTGGTAGTACTCTTGACTGTATCTCTTCCTAATAAAAGCTTCACAAAAAAGCACAATTAGAAATTCTTTCTGAGCCAAGTCAATCAAATTTGGCTTATGTCGACTTTAAGGTAAATTTAAAACAATCGATAATTTTGAATAGTGTTAATTACACAAAAAGGAGCAATTCCCCTTTTAAATGCTTACTCCAACTATTTCCAGTTCTTCTCAAATTCAGTTTTTGGTAGAAGTCCTTAGCTGTAAGGACTTCTTCTCAAACAAGGGGTAAAGTTTTTGGCCAAAACTTATCGAAAGAGGACACAATTATTTTACCCTTAAATGCTCTTGTGCATGAGCAATTTTTTTACCGAAAAAGACTTTCTGTCAAGCTAGTCAAGTTTCTGCGAAAAATTTCGCTCACCTAAGATATTGATGATCAACACTCTTAATTATTGTCAATACTTCTGAATCCTCGGCAAATTCAGCAGAATTGTGGTGGTATTTCTTCCCAATAAAAACTTCACAAGAAGCACAATAATTAGAAATTCTTTTGCTAAGTCAATTAAATTTGGCTTATCTGAACTTTAAAGTAAATTTAAAACGATCAATAATTTTGGATAGTGTTAATTACACAAAATGAGCAATTTTACTTCTAAATTCTCACTTTTACTATTTCCAGTTCTTCTCAAAATCAGTTTTTGGTAGAAGTCCTAATAGATTTCTCCTCAAACAAGAAATAGTGTTTTTGGTCAAAACTTGCACAATTTTTTTACCTAAATCACTCGAGTCTGTGCGAGAAGTTTTGCTTCTTTGTGGTATTGATAAAGAAATATTTATCTTCCTCAAATTCAGTAAAATTTCTAGAACAAAAATAAACGAAATGTTTTGCTCTCGAAAGCTCTTTTGTACTTCCTATAAAGTCAGTCAAGTCTATGCAAAAAGTTTTATAAGCTTCCAAACATTAATTAATATTTGAATATACACCTTATCACCGTATAACAACTAAAAAAAAGTTTGGAAGCATCATGTGGGATCCGAACCCACGACCTTTGCATTTGTACTCCAAGGTTTTACCAATAAACGTTATTGTTTGATTTCAGGCACATTGAAGAAATCAGCAAACATGGACGATATACTTATAGTCGCATTGAAACGTAGTGAAGCAGCTAAATTATGGGTTGATTATTTTGCATCGTATTTCCAACAGATCAGTAAACAAGCAAATAGGAAACCGTTCAAGTAAAAAGTCTTCTATTTTAGTCTAAATTAAAAAAAACACTAATCATTTTATCTGATTGAATTATAGAATTCAGAATCTATGGCTTGATGACTGTCTAAATGAAACCGAAGATTTCATAGAGAGACTCATTAATGTTAAACTACAATTAGTTGTTGTATGTCCTGCATTTCTTGAATTTATCAGTGAATATACAGATCGATGTCGGAATTTAAGTAAAATCTTTCAACCCCAACGAACTTTAGCACTACTCCTAGGTGTTGTTGATAATGATGTTAATGAGAATCATAGACGAGGTAATTCAAGATTTATCGATTGATTTATAAAAAAAAAATACTATAATTTGATAATTCTACAGTTTTGCCAACATATTCACAATGGCAAAGATTAAGTGTTGGTCAAGATCAAGATGAGAATTTTACAAAAGAATTCTTAGGACAAGCTGTAGCAATCTTATCACGTGTGTGGAAACAACAAATTTCAATCACATCATCAACACAAGACAAATCCGGATTTTCTGTATCGCCCAAGAAGATTCGTCAAGTATTTTAATTTTAAATCAATTAAAAGCTTGCAGTAAACAACTCGTGATTCGGTGTGCGGAAAATGCTAAATTTTAACAATCGATATCTCGCTTGTTTTTTAAAATATTAGAAAGTGTAAGCCTACGGTAAAAAGAGCATTTCAAGGTGCATACACGTACGGTTTTTCATTTGAAAATTTTTGATAAATTCTAAATAACAAAGGAAAATCTTAGTGCGTGTTTTTTTGTATATTTTCCTTCATAATTGTCTATAACTCAGCCAATATTATTGATTTTTGATAATTATCAGGTGATTTGGATAGAAAATTGAAAGAGCTTTCCAAATCTTCAAGAATTTTTCCGATAGGCTTGTTAGTTTTCCGGAAAATTAAGAAAATCTAAAACATTTTATCCATGGATTTTTTGCACAAATTTTTACATACAAAATCATGCGATAACTTGCTTGAAAGCTGATGAAAGAGGTATTAAAAGTTGGCATTTTCCGCACACCGAATCGAGAGTTATCAATAGCGAGCCCTTAAACAATTTTATTTTAATAATTTTTGTTTATATCATAGGGTCAAAATACTGTTTTTATTCTATTAACAAATCCATTACAAAAGGAGGACAATTTAAAAGTCTCAATTGAACGCAATAATGAAATTTATGAAATCAAATCAGTAAAACGTCGCAATCCGTATACAGTGAAAATTTCAGTACCAGATAATTTAACTGAAATTACAGCGATTGTGAATATTTTAGTTGAGAAAAATGGTGATATTGTTGGTAGCCGGCCAATCAAGTGCGAAAGCCGGCTTAGAGAGCTTGAACAAATTTTACGCTTCACTAATAATCCTGTCGAGTTTATGTGTCAGGTAAATGCTTTGATGTTGCTCTATTTATTATTATTTTTTTTTCTATTAATCAATATTGCCTTTTTTTCTTTATACAGACATTGGGCTTTAATCCGACCAATAAAGAACAATTGGATAATTGGTTATTGCAAGCTTTCCAGAAGAATCTACCATCGCATTTTAATTTATTAGCGAATCATATGACACCATTTGGTGCATCTATGCGCGCCCATAAACACAGTAAGTATTACTTTTAAGATAGGGTGGTATTCATTAAGTTTGTAGAGACTAGTCTCTAACCTCTGAGAAAGTCACCTTTTAGTAACCTACAATTTACTGTCTCAATCGCTTAATTTTTTTGTAAAAAGATATATCGTAGTGGTATTCTCAATAGATACATGGGAGAAACAGTGGTCCCGCCCATGTGCCTTCTTTGTCAAATCACATGTTTAGCGAATAACAGACAGAGATACCAAAAACAAAAAACACATCTGGTTATTGTTATCTTTTAAAATAGAAAGATTTGAAGGTTCTTTCGTATGTACAAAAGAAATTGTTTTGTTGAATCAAAGGACTTAGGGTGGGTGGAAATATTCGCCATCATTTTTAATTTCTAGACCACCTACGCTCTCTCTGTCTCTTTCTAACTAATCAGACAAGGACAGTATTCATAACAGTATCTACGAAATAAGTGAAATAATAACGGTTGCTCGATAACTTGCGTAATAATTGTTCTGTCAATATATCGTTTGGTGACAATCGTCAGTCTCCAAAAGTTAGAGAATACCGTTCTTACATAGTTTTATCCGGTTTTTATCGAATTTTACTCGTAAATTTTAAGTTTTTAACGAATTCTACTCTTTCGCGTTAATTGTAAGATTTAAGGTCGTATTCACTAACTTCTTAAAAGAGTAGCCTCTATCTACAAAAAAAAAATAATCTTTTAGTAACCTGTCTAGGGAATTTTTCCATCGAATGGCAAAATGTAAAAGATTTAGGTTTTAAGATATTTAAATTAAATTATCAATTAGTATCGGTTATTGCTATAAAATCATTTGGACATTTTAAGTTGCTTTTTGAAACAATTTTCGAACTTAAGTATAGATTTTGAAACTTGTCTTACTATAAATTTTCAGTAGTTTTTTTTCTCTTAAAATTTGCCATTTAAAACGGAGGCGATTTTCGAGGGGAATTTTAGGAAAATTTGCTATTGAACTATAAAAAGAAACACTTTAGGTTGATTTTTGAGCTAAATTCTGGTCTTTTAATCTAGAACTTAGGAAATTTCTGGTCTCAATCATTCATCTTTTAGGTAACTCCACGATTACATTGTGGTAAAAATCCGATTTAGGTATTTCTTATCGATTTTAAGTTCCTTAAATCATCAGAGTTTTCAGTGAATGTTGCTGGATTTTCTACTTATTGTTGGCTTAAAATTGATTTTTTAATCAACTATTTTTAAGGCAGCCCTTGGATTGTAACTGCTAGGGGCCCATATAATTCTCGATACGCTCCCTGTCAATTTCGGAAAAATACTATTGTAAACATCCGGTCTTTTTGATCGAATCAATTAAATCTGTCCAATTGATAAATTGAATTTTCGAAAACAAAACAACAATAATTGAATAATTTAAATAATAATTTCCTGGAAGTTCTTTAATCTTACAATTTCTTTTATTGTTTCTTGTTGTAAAGGCCATGAAGAATATCCAACACTGTTACATTTTGCTGCAAAATTTGGTTTTGAAAAATTAGCAATACAACTATTAGATTGTCCTGGTGGTGATATTGCTTATGATATAAAGAATGTTTTCGATATGACACCAGCTGAGATTGCTGAAGCTAACGGACATGCACACCTTGCAACAACACTACGTGGTTATATGGTAATTTTATTTATTTAATTAATTAATTAATTAATTAATTAAAAAAACAACTAAATTAATTGATAATTTGTAGAATATGAACGAATTCACCAATATGTATACGAAATTAAAAGAAATGACCGTAGGTAATTAGAGCAAAATCAATACTATAACTTCAATAGAATACGATTAATTATTTGAAATTATTTTGTAGATGAAAACAGTTATTTAACACCGAAATGTATTGAAGAATTGTACAAAACATGTCCACCCCCACGACCTGTAATTATCGACAATACGACAAATTTACCTGTAATACCCCCGTTAAATGATCCGGCGATTTCTAGTGGATATATGACAAGTAAGTATAAGTTATAGAATACCACTTAAAAGGTGTATGGACAAAATACTCGATTCGACGTGAGAAATTTTCAAACATCGATATCTCGCTTATTTTTTGAGATATTTATGAAAAGTAAACGTGCGTTGGATAGAGAATTTCAAAATGAATGCCTAGAAACTTTCCATTAAAGAAAAATATGATAAAATTCTGAATGGCAGTGAAAAGCTTGGACGCTGTTTTTTCGTACATTTTCCATCATAACTAGCTAAAACTTTGCTAATATTATTGATTTTCAATCATTATCAGGTGATTTTAGATAGAAAATTGAAAGAGCTTTTCGAATCTTCAAGTATTTTCCCGACAATCTTGCTAGTTTTCCCATAAGTGGAGCAAATTAAAAAAAATAAAAGAAACGGTGCCCTGGTCGAAATTTTCTCTGATAATCTGAAAATTTCTTATTTTCTCTAAAAAAGTCAGAAAATGGAAATCAATTGGGATTTCTAGCATTTATTTCCACCAGGGTGATAATATATGGGGGAGGACATGAAGCTCGTTTAAATTTTTTTTAAAAAATTGAGTGTTTTAGACGGACACATTGAACCCCCGTTTTTCACCTGTTATTTACAGCTATTAAAATTAATTAATTTGACTGATGATTGATATGAAAATTATAATGATAAATATTTGAAAAATTTGTCTATAGATTAATTTTTTAGTCGACCATGTTTGTGTTGTTATCGTTATTGTTGTTGTGATTTAGGCTGCCGTGTAACGATAGATCTGGTATAAACTGGATAGATCTGCTATAATGCCACAAACATGGTCGACTAAAAAATGAAAATATAGGCAGATTTTTAAATATTTTCCACTTATAAAAGATGGTCGTGAAAGTAGATAAAATTTCCGATATTCTTATACCAATCATCAGTCAAATTAATTAATCTTAATAGTACTTATCAATAGGTGAAAAAAGTGTTTCGAATTTTTCCTATAATTGACTTAATTTTCAAAATTTTATTTTAAGCGTGCATTCTCCCCCTTGTATTATCTTTGTTCATTTTTTTTATTTAATTTGCTCCAGTTATGGGAAAACTATCAAACGTATCGCGAAAATTCTTCAAGATCACGAAAGCTCTTTCGATTTTCTAACAAAATCCGCCAATTATGAAGGAAAATAAATGAAGAAAATCAGGGTCCAAGAGTTTTCTTTGCCATTCAGAATTTTATCAAATTTTCTTTAATAGAAAGCTTCAGGACATGCACCTTGAAATGCTCTATCCAACGCACATTTAAATTTCACAATATCATAAAAACTAAGTGAGTAATCAATGTTTGGCAATTTTCGCTTAATCGAGTGATAAAAGCCCACACGACAAATATGTTAGATAGGCGTGCGAAAATTGCCAATTTTCAAACATCGATATTTTGCTTGTTTTTTGAGATATTGGAAAAAGTAAACATGAGTTAGTTAGAGAATTTCAAGGTCGATCTTCTAAACAATTTTACTTTGCAAAAATTTGATAAAATTCTGAATGGCAGAGAAAACTCTTGAACCCTGTTTTTTTTGTACATTTTCCTTAATAACTCGCTAAAATATAGCCAATATCATCGATTTTCAATATTTATTAAATGATTTAGATAACAAATTGAAAGAGCTTTCCAAATCTTCCGACAGGCTCCTTAGTTTTTCGACAAATTAGAAAAATTAAAAAAAAATCCAACATTGATTCCTTGCATAATCTTAAAGACTCCAGTCTTTAGAAAGTTGATGTAAGAGGAATGATCATGAATCTCGCTTAAAATTCAATTTTGAAATTAAGTTTTTTCCCAATTTATTAAAAAACAAGCGAGATATCGATGTTTAAAATTTGGCAATTTTCTCACGCCGAATTATTAACAAAAAAAAAACCTAATTATTGTTTTGAATAGTGAAAACCAATGAATCATCCGTTAAAGATGCAACAAAAGAGAATTCAAATGATACACAAAAACAACAACAACAATCAAAAAACTGTGAAATTACCGAGGATCGTTTCCAAAAAGAATTATTAGAAATTATGAATGATTTTAAAAATAACGTTCATTCTATATCACAAGTAGAGAAATTAGTTGAAGAATGGAAGAATCGTAATGATGTACAAAAATCATTTAAAGACAAACAAGAACAATTAAATCAAATGCGTTTGAAATATGAACAAATTCAACAAGAGATGAAAGCAACAATGAAAAAATCCACACCATTTGAACGTATTAAAAAATTATTCAATCGCAACAAACAACAACAACGCAATAGTAATGATAATAATGATAAACAAAATATCTCATCACCAATATTACAATCACCAAGTATAATTGCAATACAATCACAACGTCCAATTAGTAGTTTAAGTACATCAAGTTCTGGATCATCAGGTAGGATGAGTACAATTAGTGGTTGTAGTTTTGGTGATAGTGGTACACATTCTGATAATGAAGAACGCAAAGTAATTTTTTAATTATAATTAATTTTAATAAGCAAATTAATTAATTATATTATATTATAGCATATATTAAATAATCAAGATGATGATTTTCGAAACGATTTAAATAAAGCAGTGTTAGAATTAAATTATACAAGAGTACCAGCACCGAAACCCATCAAACCAGGAATGTTTCTCAATCGCAGCAAATTGTTCGAAACAATTGAGGTGTGTATTAATTATAATCATTAATTATTAATAACAAATTGCGCGTACAGTAAAGAATAAGAAAGAATTAGTGTGAGACAGACAGCTAGAGAGAGAGAGAGAGCACATATCTTTTGCTCTACTCCCGTGTCGTCATAATGTATGGCTCTCTTTCTCCTTCTATCTACGTTAAATCTTCTCTCTCGTGTAACGAAATGTGTCTAATAAATGTGACGCGTCCTTGATATTTCACTAAATTCTTGTCTATTTATCGATCATTGAATCACCGCCTATCAAGTTTCATTTAAAAAATTATAATTGATGAAATTCCAGGAGAGACCAAACCAAAGACCTGATACACTGCCTATAAATGAAGAGTATTATATTCAATTCCCACCATCTGGACTGCCTGTTTCTGGTAAGTCTTATTAAATTTTTTGTTAAAATTGTTAATTTAATTACGATTTTAGGTGTAGTTAATAAGAAGAATAAATCAGAACAAGAGTATATGAATGTTAGTCCAGTGAATATTGTTGAAGATAATCGGGAATATATGAATTTTAAAGTTGTTACAAATAGATAAAGTTTTTTTTATTGTATATTGCTATTGTCGATTTTTTTTTAATTATTGGAATTATTTAGACTTCATTTTTTGTAATAATAATTAATTTATTCACTGCTTTGTTATCAGTAATTATTATTATTAATTTCGGATTTATTTGTATGTTGTCTAATTTTATATTTTGTACATTTTTTTTTCACATTAAATAGATGAACTTTTTACACTTTAACTATCGTTTAGATTTTATTGAACAGTGCTTCTTTAACTTATATAGTCTGAGTACCCCCTCTTGGACAACTTTTTCCTTACAGACTCCATACGTAGCATTTTATGTCGTTCTTGAGACTTCATTTCTGATTCAATAATCTTCTAGGCTCTGTACTTCTTGCCGTTTCATCGTCTTCTTGAACTGTTGGCAACCATGAATGGCTCAGAAGGTAAGTAATAAGTGATAAGTGATGGTTCTTGTCTGAAATTGTATTCCCATCGCCAGAAATGCTTCGATAGTGTCGCCGTCTAGTGGTCGGAATACTCACTATACTAGGAGTACTTTTGACAATGGCACTGCCTGGTGTTGGGTGTACTTTTTTGATTACACAAAAAAGCATGGACCTGAAATCTCTAAGTTACTCAACGGTACTAGCTGTGTTGAATATTTTAGTTCTTGATTGAATTCGATATCTCGCATGATCTTTGAGCTATAGCGAAAATATGTTTTTTGGATAGTAACTTCAAGAGGCAATTTTAACCCCTTAATGTAAGTTTGGGCAGCTAAAAAAATTTTGCATTGTCTATCTTTTGGAGCTCTACCTATATGCAAAGTTTTATCAAAATCAGAAAGGGCTAGTTCTGTCACTTTTCTTGTTAGTACTTTGAGATTCAGTGTCCAAAAAAGTAACATTTAATCATCGATATCTCGCTTGTTTTCTGAGATACTCAAGTGCTGTAACCAGAGTTGAATTGGGCGTTTCACAGTGCATCCGATGGTGTTTTCCATTTTGGAAATTTCTGACAAAATTCTAAAGTACAGAGGAAAATTTCGGAGCACATCAAAAATTTTATCACGCCATATCTACAATTTTAAAATTAAAAAATTTTACAATTTGTCTGAAAGTTTATTCATGGCAGGCGAGGACAAATGATTCCTGAAAAATCCAATTTTGGAAATTAGAAAAAGCTTCTCCTCAAGAATTCAGATTAATCCCTTATTTTAACGTCTTAAGGGGGAGTTTGACTGTTAGATCGATTTAGCGTGCGAAATTTATCAATTTTCAAACAACTATATTTCGCTTATTTTTTAAGATATTGTGAAATTTATATGTGCGTTGGATAGAGCATTTCAAGGTGCATGTCCTGAAGCTTTCTATTAAAGAAAAATCTGATAAAATTCGGAATGATAGAGAAAACTGTTGGACCATGTTTTTTTGTACATTTTCCTTCATAATTGGCTAAAAATTGGCCAATATGATTGATTTTAAATATCTATTGAGTGATTTAGATGGAAAATGATGAGATTTTTCCAAATATTCAAGAATTTTCCCGATACGTTTGTTAGTTTTCCCAATTTTTGAAGAAAATTAAATGGGCTGCGAGCGGTATTGTCGGTGTGATTTAGTCCGCATATCTGGTATAAACCGGATAGATGTGGTACATTACAACAACAATACGTCTCGCAGAGCAAGCACGCTTGGTTAAGAAAATTGCCCACGGACAGGTTTTCAAATATTTTTCATTATTATGAGATGGTCGTGAAAGAAAATCAATTTTCCTATATTTTGATACTAATTATCGGTCAAATTAATTAATTTTAATAGCTGTAAATAACAGGTGAAAATGGGATTCCAAATTATCACGTAATTTTCAAAATTTTCCTAAACCCGAGCTTTATTACCTCCGCCCTTACAATACCTTTCTAAAAACAAGAGTGCATAATTATATCTTTAAAATTGTGCTCTATATTACTGATCAAAGCCCATTTAATTTTCTTCAAAAATTGGGAAAACTAACAAACGTATCGGGAAAATTCTTGAATATTTGGAAAGATCTCATCATTTTCCATCTAAATCACTCAATAGATATTTAAAATCAATCATATTGGCCAATTTTTAGCCAATTATGAAGGAAAATGTACAAAACAACATGGTCCAACAGTTTTCTCTATCATTCCGAATTTTATCAGATTTTTCTTTAATAGAAAGCTTCAGGACATGCACCTTGAAATGCTCTATCCAACGCACGTTTTAATATCACAATATCTTAAAAAATAAGCGAAATATCATTGTTTGAAAATTGATAAATTTCGCACGTTAAATCGATCTAACAGTCCAACACCCCCTTAAGAGCTGAATTTGCTAAAAAATTGATAATTGACGATAAAAACTTCTTAAAACTTTGAATACAAGTCTAAAATTCAGCTCGAAAATCGAGTAAAAGTAACCAAAGGATATTATAAAAAAACTGAAATGTTTTGTTAAGAATCCTTCAAAATTTAGTCTACAATTAAACTTGAAAATCCTGAAATAAACAACTGAACCTATCTAAATTGTATTATTTTCACAATTTAATGGAAAAATTCGATAATTTTCGGTAAAATAAAACCTGAATTTATCTCTTAGATAAAATGAACAAAGATTATTTGAATCATCTCTCTTTTTACGATCTAGTCTAGCGTTCTTGGATCCATTTTTTTCTATTAGTTTGATAACAAATAAACGAATAAACACACTCATAACCAGTACAAGTTTGTCTCTCTAAAGAAACACCAACAAAGATGCGTGTGCAAGATAGAAGACCAAATAATTGTAAGTTAATTCTTCGAATTCTAATTCCTAAAATCGATAGAATTACAGAAAATTTTCCAATAAAAAGAGGCATTTTTTTATTAAATGAACCTTAATTAAACAAGAAAATTATAACTAAAAATAAGCCTCAATTACAGTTAAATTTTAGATGAAATAATTTTATCTGTTACGTTGCTGTTGTTGTTGTTGTAACACGTTCTCCTAACGATCTATTACGTTGTTCTAAACGTTTTTGTTGTTGTTCCCACATCCGTCTCTCGCGATCTTGCCGTTTTTTCGCCCTTAAAGCCTCTTGTGCATCCCAATCTAATGTCTCACCCTCCCAACCATTATTTTCTTCCCATTCCCTCAACTCTCCACTCTCCTATAAATTGTCGATTAAAAAATTAATGCAAATAAATTTAAAATCAAATCTCGTACAACTGGTGTAGTATCGACGAAACTTAATCGATTTGTTGTATTCGAATATTGTTGATTATTATTATTATTATTATTATTGTTAATTAATACTTTTGTTTGTTTTGTAATATTCGGTGTCATATCTTCGAATAGATCCAATTGTTCTTCTACTATTGTTGTTGTTGTTTTACTAACAACATCTTGCTTTTTTTTGCGATACAAATCAATATGATCTTGTACGGTTTTCGGTTCGAAATCTTTCAAATTCTCCTCCCATTGCCAATTCTCATCCATTTCTTTACTATTTGAAACAACACCAACGTGCGTTAATGGAATAATATCAAGACTACTACGGCGACGTCGACGAAAACAACAGAAAATACGGCGGAATACATTCACGAAAAACAATAAAAAATGTTTAATTTTTGTAAATAGAAATCCAACAACCATCTTATTAATTAACAAAATCAATTAAAACATTTCCATTCAAATTAATTTAAATTGATTTATTTATTTCCCTAAAAAATTCCCGACAAGCCCCACTGTTATCAACACCAAAAAATTGAGGTTATGTACAATTGACAACTACCAAAAGACCTAAAACCCATCTCTTATAATATTTATTACGATAAAAATACAATAAAATTAACAAATATCACCATAATTACCACAATTATTACAATAATTTCTAGTATTCAACTAATCAATTATTATAAACTAGTTATAATATTAAAAGGCGTTGATTTTTTTTGAAGAGTTTCATTTGACCGAAGCGGCAAATTTGAAATTATAATCTCAACCACGTACGCATTTCTGTCGCTTTGTTGTACGATCTAATTCGCATTTCTCATTTGGATTACATTTAACATTACCACAATAAGTACCAGTAGCTCCATATTCTAACAAAAAAAAAATTAATACTTAATCTAATTAACAAATAAATTTAATAAATTACTGGGTGATGTTCCTTTAGATTTATCCTTATCTGATAAGTATTGATTGATATCAGTACATGTTTTTGTATTGCAAATATTGGAACAACACACTTGTGCCCCAGGACAATTACTATTATCTTTACATATTGGTCCACAGCTGGAAATTCGACTAGATGATGGACATTGTGCTATAGCATAAATATAAAAATAAGAATTATTAATTGTGTTTAATATAAAAATTCTGTACTTACACGTTAAACTGTAGGTGAAATTTATCAAAATTGTTGCAATAATTAGAAAATAGAACAAATTACGAGCTAGAAATTAAATTGAATTAGAATTAATTGAATTAATTGTGGAATTTTTTGATTGAATCTTACCCATTTTCGTAACAACTGACCGATGGTATTACCCAAAAAATAATGTTGAAATGTTTGATGATTCACGTTATTTATTGCAATTTTTTTATCCCTCTACTACTTATATTAATGTTTGTTATTGTTGTTTCTTTCAATTTAGTTTGCAATGAACTCAAAACTAGAGTCCTCGCCTTCGGCTTCAATTCCAATTTAGTTTAACCTACACGTTCTCTTTAACTACCTAGAATCAAATTTATCTCCTTCTATTATTTTACCATCTCTATTTAATTAACAGATAATTTATATTTAATTATAGTTATATTAAATTTTATACAAAATTTTTATTTAAACAACATTAAATTAGGTACCTACGTATTTTTCAACTTAATAGTTTTAAATTTGAAGAAAACAGTTAATTTTAAAAATAAATAATAAATACAGAATGCTCCATAAAAAATGTACACAAGATAAATCATATTTACATTACAATCTATATTTGTAAATTTAAATTTTGCGCCATTTATAACCAATGACGACGTAAGATTTATACGAAACTTCTACAGTATTGGTTGAATTTTCGCGCAAAATTCAATTCCATCAAATTAATGAATTGAGAACATAAATTTTAGCTCGATGTATCTGTTGAGAAAATTTTGCATTTATAGAAATTTAAACAAAACGAGTGGATTTCTTTGAATAAAGTTACAGTAATTTTAAATTTTGCACTCGATTGTAACCAATCAGAAGGCAGAATCTACTTAAGAATCTTGTAACTGATTGCCTGATTGGTTAAATTTTGGCGCTAAATTCAAACTATCCTTATTCTTAATCCGATTTTGATTTAATTATAACGATTAACGAAAACTATAAAGTTAGAGATGGAGATTGAGATTAAGATTTACAGTTTAGTATGAAGTGTTTGTTAAAAATAATCAAATTTAGCCTAAAGGAATTGTCAATTTCTCCAATAGATTCAAAGAAAAATACGTTTTTATTTATTTTTTTATTAATTAATCATCGTTAACAATAATGATAGTGATCAGGATTTGAATTGAATAAAATTTTATGAATAAGATTCTTAATGATGCAAAAATCCATACATTTACAAAGAAATTAGATTAAATTAACAAAATTACAAATTAATCATCAATTTTTTTAGACACTAATCTACGATTATTGAACTTAGCACTCATTTAGAAGGATCCTTCACCATATTATTCATAATTAATCAAATATAAAAAAATACTTAAGGCTACGTTTATTATTTGATTTTTTTTGTCAAAAAAGTAAAAAATTATTGGAGTTTTAAGGGAATTCTTTTTCTGGGAAAGCACAAGTCATTGCTCCACACCGAGTCTGGCAACATTTCTTCCTACCACGACAATCACTATCCAGTGTACACGTACTAGAACAGATCCAAGGTATTCCAGATTTTCCAGGACATTTTCCAGGTTTCACTACACATAAATTCAAACAAATTAATTGAAAAATGCTTAATTAGTTTAATTGAATTAAGAAAAATTTCATACCTTGTGTCCGTAGACTGCTAGGGGTGGCTGGTAGGGAACAAAACGTACCCCCACAAGCTGTACCACAACACTTTAAATTACCATCACAGTGATAATCAGAGAAACACGAAATTTCACAGATACCAATCTGTGATAGTGGTGGACAAATACCTGGTTTATTTTGGGCATTTATCATTGAGAACAATACGAAAATTACCAAAAACTTTAACATTTTTTTTAGTTGTTGTTACTACAATTAATTGTTAATTTATGAATGGAAACGAGCGAAAATCGTGTGGTTTTATCTCGATGAAATTTCGGTTGATTCGTCAAATTCAACGGAAACCACAAGATTTATTATTAATTACTGTATTTTTTCTAATAGGCGTTAATTAATTAATATATTTGTATATAAAATAACGGATGTGGTTAATATTGTGGTTTACTTTTATAACAATTCGAAATTTTATCAACGAAATTTTTCGGGGGAGAATACGATGACGATAAAACGTGTACGAAATCTAAATTAAGAAAATAGAACACCAATTCTCGGACTTATATTCGAAATTGACGATAGAAAAGAATCATGAATTTTCTATGAATCTCTTCTATGCAAGGTTGCACACATTTTTCGCAATTTATTAAATAAATGTCACCGGGATTTTCATTGAATTAATTATACAAAGAAAATATTTTATAGAAAAACCGGAATTTCTAGTAATTTTATTTGATTTATTATTCGAAATTTGCGCCATTATTATTAATTAATAAATTAATAATAATGGCGCAAATTAATAATAATGTTGAGAATATTCAACTAAAGTATATAAAAGTCAAAAAATATGATTTAACAAATAACAGAAATTTTATCAAATTATTAAATGTTGAAAATAAGATCAATTAAACTGAACTCTAAACTGTAATGTTTACTATCTACCGTAGTGGTATTCTCAATAGATACATGGGAGAACCGCCCATGTCCCTTCTTTGTCAATTCACATGTTTCATGAATAACAGACAGAGATACCAAATCCAGAAAACACATCTGGTTATTGTAAGAAATTGGTTTGTTCGGTCAAAGGACCGAAGCTGCTTTATTGCTTTACCTGTTCTGAGTTCTGACGAATAGTAGCTGTTGAAATTGAACCATGAATAAATAGAGGATGCCAAATTACCTAACCAGATGTGGGGAGGTGTGGTGTTCTCTTTATTCTTTGTCTCAATACCTAATAGAATATGTTGTTCCCTTCAACCGAAAGTCTGGCTTACACTATACAATAGAATCCTCACCGTTAAAACTTTTTCGTACTCAACTGTACCAACTGTAGGGGTGTGGTGTCTTTTTATTCTTTGTCTCAATACCCAATAGAATGCTGATCCCTTCAACCGAAAGTCTGGTTTACACGACACAAAGCTCACCGTTAAAATTTTTTCGCACTCGACTGTACCAGTAATGAAATTATTACTTGTTCTCTCCCAAAAAGACGTAAAATTACAAATACAAATTTGGGCAAATTTTTTGTTAGGGGGTAAAATAGATGATTATTTTCGTCATAAGGGTACACGCTCAAAAAAGTTTGAAGATCACTGCTATAGAAGACATTATAGATTCTGTTGTTTTGAAGGCACTCTAATATTTTTTTATCATTTTATATATATAGAAGTTTACCTATGTATTTTGGCAGCAAAAATCCTGAGTATTACACGGCCAGAAAGTGCCTTTATGAGTGCGAGTGCATCTGCAGTCGTACTCATACCCACAAAAACTCCGTTTCGAAAGAATGAAAGAATGAAAGAATGAAAGAATGAAAGAATGAAAGAATGAAAGAATGAAAGAATGAAAGAATGAAAGAATGAAAGAATGAAAGAATGAAAGAATGAAAGAATGAAAGAATGAAAGAATGAAAGAATGAAAGAATGAAAGAATGAAAGAATGAAAGAATGAAAGAATGAAAGAATGAAAGAATGAAAGAATGAAAGAATGAAAGAATGAAAGAATGAAAGAATGAAAGAATGAAAGAATGAAAGAATGAAAGAATGAAAGAATGAAAGAATGAAAGAATGAAAGAATGAAAGAATGAAAGAATGAAAGAATGAAAGAATGAAAGATTGAAAGAATGAAAGAATGAAAGAATGAAAGAATGAAAGAATGAAAGAATGAAAGAATGAAAGAATGAAAGAATGAAAGAATGAAAGAATGAAAGAATGAAAGAATGAAAGAATGAAAGAATGAAAGAATGAAAGAATGAAAGAATGAAAGAATGAAAGAATGAAAGAATGAAAGAATGAAAGAATGAAAGAATGAAAGAATGAAAGAATGAAAGAATGAAAGAATGAAAGAATGAAAGAATGAAAGAATGAAAGAATGAAAGAATGAAAGAATGAAAGAATGAAAGAATGAATGAATGAATGAATGAAAGAATGAAAGAATGAAAGAATGAAAGAATGAAAGAATGAAAGAATGAAAGAATGAAAGAATGAAAGAATGAAAGAATGAAAGAATGAAAGAATGAAAGAATGAAAGAATGAAAGAATGAAAGAATGAAAGAATGAAAGAAAGAAAAGGAGAGAGAAAGAAAGAACGAAAAATAACTTTACAGATTCTGAAATTATTCCAGCTAACTTTTGCATCTCTGTTTTGCCATTTCCTTTTTTTTGTCACCATCTTTTCGACTCTTCTTGTTCAATAGTTGAAAAATCTGAGTCAATGTAATTTATGAAATGCTCTACTAATTTTCTAAAATTTCATCTTCTGTTTATTTTTCATTATTTCCCTATTTATGCTGGTGAAAACTCAATTCATATATACAGGATGTTTGATCTAAATATGGTTGATTCTATGATACTCCTATCATTATAATCCTAATTTTCCACAACAAACTAAACACGCAAAACGACTAAGAATGACTTAGAGACCTTCCCAACATTGATTTTTTTCGTTATATTGCATTGTATTCCAGAGAAAATCAGAAATATTTCCACCTGTTCCATAATAAAATAGAGAAAAACGAAAAAAAAATTATTTTTGGGAGTATCCTAGAGTCATTCTAAGTCGTTAGAAACGAGCGTTTTCTAACCAACTTTCAAACGAGCTACGAGGCTCTAATTTTGTTGAAATGTTCTCTAAGCACTCTCCTACATATCCTTAAAATATTTTTCGAATCGCTGGTCGCCTAATAGGAGTTTTATAGAATTGACCAGTTTTATATCAAACACCCTGTATATGTATAAATTGGGTTCCAGCTAATTTCTGCAGTTGGAAGTTTTTTTGCCATTAATTCTCGACGGTTTGTTGCGTACCGCTTATCTTAATTATAGGACTATAATTAGGAAAAGTTTTTATTTGAGCTAAAATTTTAGCATTTTAATCGATTTAAATTCAAGTGTTAATCACTTAAAATGATGCTTGTACTTTTTTTTGATGTTTAAATAAGTTATTTATAGATTAACATGATCTAATAACAAATAATTATTGAGCTTTTGATTAGATCGGATCACTTACAATTATTCCAATAATAAAAGCAAACATCTACCCTCTTGAAAATTTAATACGCAGAAATATTTGATAAGAATTCCATATATATAGGCGTATTTTTACAAGCAAATTTAGAACAAAAAAAATACTCAAACAATGAAATTTACCTTAATATTGGCTACAGTTTTCGTAGCAGTTTCAGCTGTGCCACATCCACGTTTAGTCCAACAAGAATGGAACAGCTTCAAGGTAACTTTTTTCGCTCAATTTTCTATAATTTTATTACAAATTTTTGTTGCAATTTAGTCGAAACATGTAAAAGTTTACAATAGTGCTGATGAGGAAGCTAAACGTTTAGCCATCTTCCAACAGAACTTAATCAAAATCGAAGAACACAATAAATTATACGAACAAGGTTTAAGCACATTCAAAATGGGTGTTAATTCATTTGCTGATATGACATCAGAAGAATTTATGGCTTATGTTAACAATTCAGGTGTTCATAGCCGTCCTCGATTTCTTGGTTCAAAAGTTAAACTTAGCAGTGTGAATGCACCACCAAAATCAGTCGATTGGAGAACCAAAAACATTCTTACACCAGTTAAAGACCAAGGTATGTGTGGAGCATGCTATGCCTTCGCTATTGTAAGTTTTAAATTAAATTTTTAATTGTATTGTTGTTATTATTGTTATTGTTTTATAGACTGGTGCATTGGAAGCTCATTATGCTTTGAAAACTGGTAAAGTGATCTCATTGAGTGAACAACAATTAGTAGATTGTTCGAAGGGTTATGGCAACTTGGGTTGTAAAGGTGGTAACATACAGAAGACATTCCAATATGTACGCGATAATTACATCGCCTATGAAGATAGTTATCCATATAAAGAAAAAAAGGGTGTATGCCATCAAGCTAAAGTATCCCCAGTTGATGTTTCTAGTATCGTTGTTTTAGACGCATTTCACGAAACTATGTGTAATGCTATTGCCAAATTTCCGGTTGCCGTTAATCTTCATGCTACAGATAAACTTCAATTGTACGAAGGTGGTATTTTCGAAGATTCTTCATGTAATCCTTTAAGTGTCAATCATGTTGTCTTATTAGTTGGTTATAATGAAGATGGTGGATATTGGATAATTAAGAATTCATGGGGTACTGATTGGGGTGAACATGGTTACGTAAGACTTTCATACAAATATGATTGTGGTGTTGAATCAGACGCCACTTATCCAGTTCTTGCATAAAGAATATGATAAATGAATAAATTATAGTAGTTGCATATTTAATATTATTATTTCCTATCTCAAAAAGAACAAATAGACAACTTAAACAAAACAAAGATGAGGAAAAAGTTACTTTACTCATCTCTTAGAATTAATTAAGATGATTAAAGACTTAAGCTAATGTTAACTTCATTCATAAAGACGAGATTTTCTGTTTAGAACAAAGACTTAAAATTGACACTCTTTGTTTATTTTATTAGTAAATTTCTTTGTTATAATGAGAAAAAAAATGTGTTAAATGTTGACTTTTGCGATTTAGAATGTATTCCAAAATTTGCTAAGAATAGACCTATTCTAGTATTCTGAGAAATTATATTCAGTTGCTCAGAAATCAGAAGATATCTTAACAATATAGTATTAACTAAGGTCATTATATGCTCAGGAAAAAGGTGACATTTAGACTACTTTCTGTGCAAGGTGTGCAAGAAACATGGGCGGCCAAAATTGACCATTGAGCAGATTGGGCTTTTTATTATTCATAATAATATTGTGAAAAAATGTCATTTCTTTTTCTGATTGAAAGGGCGGCTAAAACACCTCATGCATACGAGCGGCCAAAATTCTGGGGATGCTCCTGATCTTACCCATACCACACTCTTTTCAAAAATATTAAGTATATGGAAATGATACTACTGTAAATTTAATTACGAGTCATCATTTATTGTTATTATTATTGTTAAATTAAATTTTGATATTGAATTATTTATGCTAATAATGGGTAACTGGCCATAGTTGCAATACCACAAGCATTTTGATTACGTGGCAAACGAATATAACCATTTTCACCCCATGAACTACCCCATGAATTTTTAACAATCCAATAATCATCTGTATAACCAACAGCTAATACACCATGATTTAATAATGACATACTACATAATCCAGTAAAAACACCTTCACTATAGTGTTGCCAAAATGAAGCATCAACAGCTATACTAATTGGACCAATTATTGCAACAGCTGATAATAAAGCTGTTTCATTTTCATTAGGTATATCAACATAACCATTAGTACGTACAACTTCAGATTTATTATCACGGTGACATTTATTAAAACTATCTTCATATGGATATTCTTGTTCAGTTGTTAAACCATGATTTTTAACATAATTAAAAGCATTGACCATAAAACCACCATAACAACCAAAATTTAGATATTCTCTTGAACAATCGACTAATTCTTGTTCACTTAATGAGACTAATTTGCCTTTCTTAATCGCATGTTGGCCTTCCAAAGATCCAGTCTATCAGATAAATCACTTTAATTTTTCTACTACAAGACAGAAATTAAAATAGTACTTACAGCACTGAAAGCCCAGCAAGCTCCACAGTTACCTTGATCTTTAACCGGTGTAACACTACCATTCCTCCTCCAGTCAATTTCTTTGGGTAGGTTTACATTTAAAGGCTGTTGAAATGTGAATAATGCTTCATGCTTGACACGTTTTTGTGTTGTTAAATATGCTACGAATTCCTCATGATTCCAATCTGT
This sequence comes from Mylabris sibirica, assembly GCA_039776855.1. Classification (NCBI taxonomy): domain Eukaryota; kingdom Metazoa; phylum Arthropoda; class Insecta; order Coleoptera; family Meloidae; genus Mylabris; species Mylabris sibirica. The sequence continues at coordinate 8,504,328 of CM077844.1, forward strand.
GAATTTATTAACAGCCATTTTGTATGTCGTCAAACCTTGTTCGTATAATTTGTTGTGTTCTTCAATCTTATTCACATTCTCAGCAAAGATTTCCATGCGTTTCTTCTCTTCAGTTAGAGTCTCATAAGTTTTGCTATGAGTCAATTTGAATTCGTTCCATTTAGAATGTAATTCTAATGTTGTTGGTGTTGCAATAATGATAGCAACAAAACAACACAAAATTATGAAAGATTTCATTTTTATTTTGACCGAAATCGAAGACCAGCTAATCACTGATTTGTCCGTCGAGAAATCCAGTCTTTTATACCCCGTTTTATCATTTCGTCAATTATTTTAAGCATGTTTATCCGTCTGAACAACATCGAAATTTTTAAGTACCTGACGATAATCTCAGATAGAAAAGAGAAGAAAAACAAAAAAAAATACAGGATGTTTTTTTAAAGGTGGTCAATATTTTAAAGTCTTGTAGGGGGTGGCAAACAAAATTAGAGCCTTGTAGCTCATTTTGAATTTGGTAAGAAAATGCTCATTTTGGGCAATATTGCAACTTTTAAAAACGAGCAAAGCACGCAAAATGACTTATAATGACCCGTAGACCTTTAAAACTGCAATTTTCTTCGTTTTTCCCTATTGCATTCTAGGAGAAATGCGAAACATTGCCATCTATTATTCCAGAATAAAATGGAGAAAAATCAAAAAAATCACCGCTAGGGTCTACGGATTATTTTTAGTCGTTTTGCATGCTTTGCTCGTTTTTGAAAATTGCAATATTGCGCAACATTGAAATGAGCTAATAGGTTCTAATTTTGCTAAAATGGTCTCCAGGGTGTTTTACCATAGAATCCAAAAATGCAATAAAATTTTGCTCAACTACTTAAAGCGTCGTTATATTGTCCGACTTTTGTATCCGAGTTTTCTATTCGATTTTATATCCGAATTCAAATCGAATCCCAGATATTTTCATGTTTACATTATCAGAGTGAGTTGCTTGTGTACGTAGACACTAATAAACAACAAAATGCAACACACAAGTGAGACAAGCTGATATTAAACGACTCGACATCATCAAGGAACCATGTCACTGTTATACTTTCAACTTGCGTACAATTTCAAATTGTCAAAACAGTATACTGCGCATGACACTTTTTAGCAAATCGGATGAAAAGTCGGATGAAATTAGAGACCATTCTATTTTGAAAATAATCGGATGTAACGGCTCGGATAACAAATCGAATGTGGTAAAGACACAAATTTCTTGTTTGATTTGCTCGGAACAAGAAATCGGATGTAAAATCGGATAATGTAAAGGAGCTTTTACAATGAATCAGCATTTTTATTGTGAATCGTGTTTTCAGTCTTGAATAATTAAGAGACTTGTTACCTTTAAATTAACTGCAACCACTTGATCGAAATCACTTTCTGATAATTTCTATATAAAGTAATGTCGTGTTATCATATAATTTCAAGTACACCAAAGGTTGTTTTTTTTTTTTGTTTTTGTTTTTTTAATTAATATTAAGGATTTTGAAATAATACTAATGTAAATTTAATTATGAGTCAACATTTATTGTTATTATTGTCGTTCAATAAAGTATGGATGTTCAATTATTTATGCTAATAATGGATAACTGGCTTCAGTTGCAATACCACAAGCATTTTTATTACGTGGCAAACGAATATAACCATTTTCACCCCAATAATCACCCCATGAATTCTTAACAATCCAATAATCTGCTGTATAACCAACAACTAATACACCATGATCCAATGAGTATAGACTGCTACCACAATAACCATTATAGATACCTTCACTATAAAATGACCATTCTGAAGCATCAACAGCTATACTAACTGGACCAACTGTTGCAACAGCTGATAATAAACTTGATTCACTACCACTTGGTATATCAACATAACCACTAGTACGTACAGCAACAGATTTACCACTACGACTACATCTATTATCTTTACCATTAAATGGATATTCTTGTTCAGTTGTTAAACCATACTTTTTAACATAATCAAAAGCGTAATCCATTAAACCACCATTACAGCCCTCATTATCTGTTGAACAATCAATTAATTCTTGTTCACTTAATGAGACTAATTTGCCTTTTCTTAATGCACTTTGGCCTTCCAAAGCTCCAGTCTGTAAAACATAAATGAGTTTTTAGACTTAATAATCAATCAATAAATGGTAGATAATTTGAGTAAAACTTACAGTACTGAAAGCCCAACAGCCACCACATTGGCCTTGATCTTTAACTCCAGTCACTGCACCTTTCTGTCTCCAATCAACAGCACTTGGTAATTGAACATTCAACGGTTCTTGGAATGTATATAATGTGTTATGTTCGGTACGATTTTGTTTTGTTAAAAATTGAACGAATTCATCATGGCTCCAATCAGCGAATTTATTAATAGCCATTTTGTATGTCGTCAAACCTTGTTCGTATAATTTGTTGTGTTCTTCAATCTTATTCACATTCTCAGCAAAGATTTCCATGCGTTTCTTCTCTTCAGTTGGAGTCTCATAAGTTTTGCTATGAGCCAATTTGAATTCGTTCCATTTAGATTGTAATTGTAGAGTTGTTGGTGTTGCAATTGTGATGGCAACAAGACAACACAAAAAGATGAAAGTTTTCATTTTTATTGTGCTATTCTTGTAAAATGGAATAATCGAAAATTAATCGTTAACTGATTTTCTATCGTGAAAATTTCGGCCTTTTATACTACAGTAACAAGTGTTTGGATTTTTCTAAGGGTGTTATCAATTTGATTGTTTCAAACATTTTTTCCTCTTCATTTTCAATTAAGCTTTTTTTTAGTGTTAATCTTATTAAAAATTTATGATTTTGCAACGTAAAATGAGTTTCAATAAAGAGTTCTGATAAGAAAGATAAATAAATTTCAAAAAATGACAGACATTTTTTTGTACCATACTCAAACATTGTTCCCTATAAGATTGAACAAGGAAGAACCCAATTTGAAAGCTTTGGGATGAATAATTCGAGCTTACCTAACTAAAAGACTCCAAAAACTTTAGTACCATTACAAAAAATTAGTACCTTAAGGTATCTTTACCTCTACAAAAATCTTCCGGTGTAATACAAGCGAAGACTGTCACAATAGTTTCGGGTACCAGAGAGTGCTTACAAAAATAAGCATCAAAGTTGCACAGATATAAATTTTGACTGACCTCTCGGCAGTACTGTAAGCTTTAAGCGATTACAGACTCATAAATTACATATAGGAAAGAAGCATTAAAAATTAAAAAGCATGCTAAGAATGATTAATTAGTGGAAACTTCAAAGAATGAAGTACTTGATATTTGAGTACTTTTCAGAACCGAGTGAGTACCCGAAAACTGTGAATCGAACATCTAAAATTTACAGTTATCGCGGATCACGAGTACAGCAACTTCTTGATTTTTATACAGGGTGTTTGGTCTAAATATGGTGAGTTCTAACAAACTCCTATTAGTTGACAAGCGATTCGAAAAATATTTTGAGGATTTGTAGAAGAGTCCCTAGGGAACATTTTATCAAAATTAGAACTTCGTAGCTCATTTCAAAGTTGGTCAAAAAACGATCGTTTTGGACAATGTCACAATGTTAAAAAACGAACAAAACACGCAGAACGACTCAAAATGACTGAGAGACTTTCACAACATTGATTTTTTTGTTTTTCTACATTGTATTCCAAAGAAAATACGAAATATTTCCACCTATTCCAGAATAAAATGGAGAAAAACGAAAAAAATCAATTTTGGGAGGATCCTAAAATCATTCTAAGTCGTTTTGCGTGTTTAGTTCGTTTTTGAAAATCACCACATTGCCAGAAATGAGCGTTTTGTGACCAACTTCCAAATGAGCTACGAGGCTCTAATTTTGCTGACATGTTCTTTAAGGACCCTCCTACAAATCCTCAAAATATTTTTCGAATCGCTTGTCGACTAATAGGAGTTTCTTAAAACTCGCCATACTTATTGTTAGACCAAACACCCTGTGTTAGTGTTAAAGCCCCTTTACATTGTTCGAGTTTTGTATCCGATTTTTCTATTCGATTTTTCTATGCGAATTCATCTCGAATCGCAGATATTTTCATCTTTAGATTGTCCGACTGAGTTGCATGTGTACACAGGCGCTAACAGACAAGCCGAGTAAGCCGAGTATACACATGACGCTTTTTGGCAACTCGGATGAAATTCGAGACTGTTCTATTCTGAAAAAAATCGGATAAAATATCTCGAATGTAACAACTCGGATAAGAAATCGAATGTTGTAAAGACACTAATTTCTTGGTTGATTTGCTCGGAACAAGAAAATCGGATGTAAATTCGGATAATGTAAAGGGGCTTTTAAGTTATCGATCATACTATTAAATTCCTTCCTAATTTTAGCAAAGAAAAGGGAACTTTATAGAAAATGTACCGTTCTATTTAAAATAAGAGAATGTTATGTTAGCCCAGCTCCACACATAGGCTCTAACGTTGGTGCAAAACGTTGGCCGGCCACACATTGGACCAACACCGTTGGGACCAATGTGTGGAGCCAAACTTACACTATTATCAATAATGAGGGTTGCTGCGACATTGAAATTTTTTTTCTAATGAGGGTTCACATGTTGAAACATAAGAACAAGAACTTCTCTTGTTTCTAATGCACAATGATAGTTTTGTGAGTGCGAGTGCATCTGCAGTCGTACTCGTACCCACAAAAACTCAGTTTCTGAGCTCGTGATACAACTAACTACTTACCATAATTATGCTAAAGAAGTATAACTTTATAGATTCTGAAATTATTCCACCTAACTTTTGCACCTCTGTTTTGCCATTTCCTTTCTTTTTGTCACCATCTTTTCGACTCTTCTTGTTCAATAGTTGAAAAATCTGAGTCAATGTAATTTATGAAATGCTCTACTAATTTTCTAAAATTTCATCTTCTGTTTATTTTTCATTATTTCCCTATTTATGCTGGTGAAAACTCAATTCATATATACAGGATATTTGATATAAATATGGTTGATTCTATAAAACACCTATCATTATAATCGCAATTTTCAACAACAAACTAACCACGCAAAACAACTAAGAATGACTTAGAGACCTTCCCAACATTGATTTTTTTCGTTATTCTGAATTGTATTCTAGAGATAATCCGAAGTATTTCCACCTGTTCCAGGATTAAATGAAGAAAAACGAAAAAAAAAATGATTTTTGGGAGTATCCTAGAGTCATTCTAAGTCGTTAGAAACGAGCGTTTTCTAACCAACTTTCAAACGAGCTACGAGGCTCTAATTTTGTTGAAATGTTCTCTAAGCACTCTCCTACATATCCTTAAAATATTTTTCGAATCGCTGGTCGCCTAATAGGAGTTTTATAGAATTGACCAGTTTTATATCAAACATCCTGTATATGTATAGATTGGGTTCCAGCTAATTTCCGCAGTTGGAAGATTTTTTGCCATTAATTCTCGACGGTTTGTTGCGTACCGCTTATCTTAATTATAGGACTATAATTAGGAAAAGTTTTTATTTGAGCTAAAATTTTAGCATTTTAATCGATTTAAAGTGTTAATCACCTAAAATGATGCTTGTACATTTTTTGATGTTGAAATAAATTATTTATAGATTAAAATGGTCTAATAACAAATAGTTATTGATCTTTTGATCAGATCAGATCACTTACAATTATTCCAATGAAAGCAAACATCTACCCTCTTGAGAATTTAATACGCAAAAAAAATTGATAAGAATTCCATATAAATATCCGAATTTTTACAAGCAAATTTAGAACAAAATAAATAATCAAACAATGAAATTTGCCTTAGTATTAGCTACAGTTTTCGTAGCAGCTTCAGCTGTACCACATCCACGTACGGTCCAACAAGAATGGAACAGCTTCAAGGTAACTTTTTTCGCTCAATTTTTTATAATTTTATTTAAAATTTTTGTTGCAATATAGTCGAAACATGTAAAAGTTTACAATAGTGCTGATGAGGAAGCTAAGCGTTTAGCCATCTTCCACCAGAACTTGATCAAAATCAAAGAACACAATAAATTATACGAACAAGGTTTAAGCACATTCAAAATGGGTGTCAATTCATTCACTGATATGACATCAGAGGAATTTATGGCTTATGTTAACAATTCAGGTGTTCATAGCCGTCCTCGATTTCTTGGTTCAAAAGTTAAACTTAGCAGTGTGAATGCACCACCAAAATCAGTCGATTGGAGAACCAAAAACATTCTTACACCAGTTAAAGACCAAGGTATGTGTGGAGCATGCTATGCCTTCGCTATTGTAAGTTTTAAATTAAATTTTTAATTGTATTGTTGTTATTATTGTTATTGTTTTATAGACTGGTGCATTGGAAGCTCATTATGCTTTGAAAACTGGTAAAGTGATCTCATTGAGTGAACAACAATTAGTAGATTGTTCGAAGGGTTATGGCAACTTGGGTTGTAAAGGTGGTAACATACAGAAGACATTCCAATATGTACGCGATAATTACATCGCCTATGAAGATAGTTATCCATATAAAGAAAAAAAGGGTGTATGCCATCAAGCTAAAGTATCCCCAGTTGATGTTTCTAGTATCGTTGTTTTAGACGCATTTCACGAAACTATGTGTAATGCTATTGCCAAATTTCCGGTTGCCGTTAATCTTCATGCTACAGATAAACTTCATTTGTACGAAGGTGGTATTTTCGAAGATTCTTCATGTAATCCTTTAAGTGTCAATCATGTTGTCTTATTAGTTGGTTATAATGAAGATGGTGGATATTGGATAATTAAGAATTCATGGGGTACTGATTGGGGTGAACATGGTTACGTAAGACTTTCATACAAATATGATTGTGGTGTTGAATCAGACGCCACTTATCCAGTTCTTGCATAAAGAATATGATAAATGAATAAATTATAGTAGTTGCATATTTAATATTATTATTTCCTATCTCAAAAAGAACAAATAGACAACTTAACCAAAACAAAGATGAGGAAAAAGTTACTTTACTCATCTCTTAGAATTAATTAAGATGATTAAAGACTTAAGCTAATGTTAACTTCATTCATAAAGACGAGATTTTCTGTTTAGAACAAAGACTTAAAATTGACACTCTTTGTTTATTTTATTAGTAAATTTCTTTGTTATAATGAGAAAAAAAATGTGTTAAATGTTGACTTTTGCGATTTAGAATGTATTCCAAAATTTGCTAAGAATAGACCTCTTCTAGTATTCTGAGAAATAATATTCAGTTGCTCAGAAATCAGAAGATATCTTAACAATATAGTATTAACTAAGGTTTTTATATGCTCAGGAAAAAGGTGACATTTAGACTACTTTCTGTGCAAGGTGTGCAAGAAACATGGCCGGCCAAAATTGACCATTGAGCAGATTGGGCTTTTTATTATTCATAATAATATTGTGATAAAATGTCATTTCTTTTTCTGATTGAAAGGGCGGCTAAAACACCTCATGCATACGAGCGGCCAAAATTCTGGGGATGCTCCTGATCTTACCCATACCACACTCTTTTCAAAAATATTAAGGATATGGAAATGATACTACTGTAAATTTAATTACGAGTCATCATTTATTGTTATTATTATTGTTAAATTAAATTTTGATATTGAATTATTTATGCTAATAATGGGTAACTGGCCATAGTTGCAATACCACAAGCATTTTGATTACGTGGCAAACGAATATAACCATTTTCACCCCATGAACTACCCCATGAATTTTTAACAATCCAATAATCATCTGTATAACCAACAGCTAATACACCATGATTTAATAATGACATACTACATAATCCAGTAAAAACACCTTCACTATAGTGTTGCCAAAATGAAGCATCAACAGCTATACTAATTGGACCAATTATTGCAACAGCTGATAATAAAGCTGTTTCATTTTCATTAGGTATATCAACATAACCATTAGTACGTACAACTTCAGATTTATTATCACGGTGACATTTATTAAAACTATCTTCATATGGATATTCTTGTTCAGTTGTTAAACCATGATTTTTAACATAATTAAAAGCATTGACCATAAAACCACCATAACAACCAAAATTTAGATATTCTCTTGAACAATCGACTAATTCTTGTTCACTTAATGAGACTAATTTGCCTTTCTTAATCGCATGTTGGCCTTCCAAAGATCCAGTCTATCAGATAAATCACTTTAATTTTTCTACTACAAGACAGAAATTAAAATAGTACTTACAGCACTGAAAGCCCAGCAAGCTCCACAGTTACCTTGATCTTTAACCGGTGTAACACTACCATTCCTCCTCCAGTCAATTTCTTTGGGTAGGTTTACATTTAAAGGCTGTTGAAATGTGAATAATGCTTCATGCTTGACACGTTTTTGTGTTGTTAAATATGCTACGAATTCCTCATGATTCCAATCTGTGAATTTATTAACAGCCATTTTGTATGTCGTCAAACCTTGTTCGTATAATTTGTTGTGTTCTTCAATCTTATTCACATTCTCAGCAAAGATTTCCATGCGTTTCTTCTCTTCAGTTAGAGTCTCATAAGTTTTGCTATGAGTCAATTTGAATTCGTTCCATTTAGAATGTAATTCTAATGTTGTTGGTGTTGCAATAATGATAGCAACAAAACAACACAAAATTATGAACGATTTCATTTTTATTTTGACCGAAATCGAAGACCAGCTAATCACTGATTTGTCCGTCGAGAAATCCAGTCTTTTATACCCCGTTTTATCATTTCGTCAATTATTTTAAGCATGTTTATCCGTCTGAACAACATCGAAATTTTTGAGTACCTGACGATAATCTCAGATAGAAAAGAGAAGAAAAACAAAAAAAAAAATACAGGATGTTTTTTTAAAGGTGGTCAATATTTTAAAGTCTTGTAGGGGGTGGCAAACAAAATTAGAGCCTTGTAGCTCATTTTGAATTTGGTAAGAAAATGCTCATTTTGGGCAATATTGCAACTTTTAAAAACGAGCAAAGCACGCAAAATGACTTATAATGACCCGTAGACCTTTCCAACTGCAATTTTCTTCGTTTTTCCCTATTGCATTCTAGGAGAAATGCGAAACATTGCCATCTATTATTCCAGAATAAAATGGAGAAAAATCAAAAAAATCACCGCTAGGGTCTACGGATTATTTTTAGTCGTTTTGCATGCTTTGCTCGTTTTTGAAAATTGCAATATTGCGCAACATTGAAATGAGCTAATAGGTTCTAATTTTGCTAAAATGGTCTCCAGGGTGTTTTACCATAGAATCCAAAAATGCAATAAAATCTTGCTTAACTACATAAAGCGTCGTTATATTGTCCGACTTTTGTATCCGAGTTTTCTATTCGATTTTATATCCGAATTCAAATCGAATCCCAGATATTTTCATGTTTACATTATCAGAGTGAGTTGCTTGTGTACGTAGACACTAATAAACAACAAAATGCAACACACAAGTGAGACAAGCTGATATTAAACGACACGACATCATCAAGGAACCATGTCACTGTTATACTTTCAACTTGCGTACAATTTCAAATTGTCAAAACAGTATACTGCGCATGACACTTTTTAGCAAATCGGATGAAAAGTCGGATGAAATTAGAGACCATTCTATTTTGAAAATAATCGGATGTAACGGCTCGGATAACAAATCGAATGTGGTAAAGACACAAATTTCTTGTTTGATTTGCTCGGAACAAGAAATCGGATGTAAAATCGGATAATGTAAAGGAGCTTTTACAATGAATCAGCATTTTTATTGTGAATCGTGTTTTCAGTCTTGAATAATTAAGAGACTTGTTACCTTTAAATTAACTGCAACCACTTGATCGAAATCACTTTCTGATAATTTCTATATAAAGTAATGTCGTGTTATCATATAATTTCAAGTACACCAAAGGTTGTTTTTTTTTTGTTTTTTTTAATTAATATTAAGGATTTTGAAATAATACTAATGTAAATTTAATTATGAGTCAACATTTATTGTTATTATTGTCGTTCAATAAAGTATGGATGTTCAATTATTTATGCTAATAATGGATAACTGGCTTCAGTTGCAATACCACAAGCATTTTTATTACGTGGCAAACGAATATAACCATTTTCACCCCAATAATCACCCCATGAATTCTTAACAATCCAATAATCTGCTGTATAACCAACAACTAATACACCATGATCCAATGAGTATAGACTGCTACCACAATAACCATTATAGATACCTTCACTATAAAATGACCATTCTGAAGCATCAACAGCTATACTAACTGGACCAACTGTTGCAACAGCTGATAATAAACTTGATTCACTACCACTTGGTATATCAACATAACCACTAGTACGTACAGCAACAGATTTACCACTACGACTACATCTATTATCTTTACCATTAAATGGATATTCTTGTTCAGTTGTTAAACCATACTTTTTAACATAATCAAAAGCGTAATCCATTAAACCACCATTACAGCCCTCATTATCTGTTGAACAATCAATTAATTCTTGTTCACTTAATGAGACTAATTTGCCTTTTCTTAATGCACTTTGGCCTTCCAAAGCTCCAGTCTGTAAAACATAAATGAGTTTTTAGACTTAATAATCAATCAATAAATGGTAGATAATTTGGGTAAAACTTACAGTACTGAAAGCCCAACAGCCACCACATTGGCCTTGATCTTTAACTCCAGTCACTGCACCTTTCTGTCTCCAATCAACAGCACTTGGTAATTGAACATTCAACGGTTCTTGGAATGTATATAATGTGTTATGTTCGGTACGATTTTGTTTTGTTAAAAATTGAACGAATTCATCATGGCTCCAATCAGCGAATTTATTAATAGCCATTTTGTATGTCGTCAAACCTTGTTCGTATAATTTGTTGTGTTCTTCAATCTTATTCACATTCTCAGCAAAGATTTCCATGCGTTTCTTCTCTTCAGTTGGAGTCTCATAAGTTTTGCTATGAGCCAATTTGAATTCGTTCCATTTAGATTGTAATTGTAGAGTTGTTGGTGTTGCAATTGTGATGGCAACAAGACAACACAAAAAGATGAAAGTTTTCATTTTTATTGTGCTATTCTTGTAAAATGGAATAATCGAAAATTAATCGTTAACTGATTTTCTATCGTGAAAATTTCGGCCTTTTATATTACAGTAACAAGTGTTTGGATTTTTCTAAAGGTGTTATCAATTTGATTGTTTCAAACATTTTTTCCTCTTCATTTTCAATTAAGCTTTTTTTTAGTGTTAATCTTATTAAAAATTTATGATTTTGCAACGTAAAATGAGTTTCAATAAAGAGTTCTGATAAGAAAGATAAATAAATTTCAAAAAATGACAGACATTTTTTTGTACCATACTCAAACATTGTTCCCTATAAGATTGAACAAGGAAGAACCCAATTTGAAAGCTTTGGGATGAATAATTCGAGCTTACCTAACTAAAAGACTCCAAAAACTTTAGTACCATTACAAAAAATTAGTTCTTTAAGGTATCTTTACCTCTACAAAAATGTGTAATACAAGCGAAGACTGTCACAATAGTTTCGGGTACCAGAGAGTGCTTACAAAAATAAGCATCAAAGTTGCACAGATATAAATTTTGACTGACCTCTCGGCAGTACTGTAAGCTTTAAGCGATTACAGACTCATAAATTACATATAGGAAAGAAGCATTAAAAATTAAAAAGCATGCTAAGAATGATTAATTAGTGGAAACTTCAAAGAATGAAGTACTTGATATTTGAGTACTTTTCAGAACCGAGTGAGTACCCGAAAACTGTGAATCGAACATCTAAAATTTACAGTTATCGCGGATCACGAGTACAGCAACTTCTTGATTTTTATACAGGGTGTTTGGTCTAAATATGGTGAGTTCTAACAAACTCCTATTAGTTGACAAGCGATTCGAAAAATATTTTGAGGATTTGTAGAAGAGTCCCTAGGGAACATTTTATCAAAATTAGAACCTCGTAGCTCATTTCAAAGTTGGTCAAAAAACGATCGTTTTGGACAATGTCACAATTTTAAAAAACGAACAAAACACGCAGAACGACTCAAAATTACTGAGAGACTTTCACAACATTGATTTTTTTTGTTTTTCTACATTGTATTCCAAAGAAAATACGAAATATTTCCACCTATTCCAGAATAAAATGGAGAAAAACGAAAAAAATCAATTTTGGGAGAATCCTAAAATCATTCTAAGTCGTTTTGCATGTTTAGTTCGTTTTTGAAAATCACCACATTGCCAGAAATGAGCGTTTTGTGACCAACTTCCAAATGAGCTACGAGGCTCTAATTTTGCTGACATGTTCTTTAAGGACCCTCCTACAAATCCTCAAAATATTTTTCGAATCGCTTGTCGACTAATAGGAGTTTCTTAAAACTCACCATACTTATTGTTAGAACAAACACCCTGTGTTAGTGTTAAAGCCCCTTTACATTGTTCGAGTTTTGTATCCGATTTTTCTATTCGATTTTTCTATGCGAATTCATCTCGAATCGCAGATATTTTCATCTTTAGATTGTCCGACTGAGTTGCATGTGTACACAGGCGCTAACAGACAAGCCGAGTATACACATGACGCTTTTTGGCAACTCGGATGAAATTCGAGACTGTTCTATTCTGAAAAAAATCGGATAAAATATCTCGAATGTAACAACTCGGATAAGAAATCGAATGTTGTAAAGACACAAATTTCTTGGTTGATTTGCTCGGAACAAGAAAATCGGATGTAAATTCGGATAATGTAAAGGGGCTTTTAAGTTATCGATCATATTATCAAATTCTTTCCTAATTTTACCAAAGGAAAGGGAACTTTATAGAAAATGTACCGTTCTATTTAAAATAAGAGAATGTTATGTTAGCCCAGCTCCACACATTGGCTCTAACGTTGGTGCAAAACGTTGGCCGGCCACACATTGGACCAACACCGTTGGGGCCAATGTGTGGAGCCGGACTTACACTATTATCAATAATGAAGGTTGCTGCGACATTGAAATTTTTTTTCTAATGAGGGTTCATATGTTGAAACATAAGAACAAGATTTCTTTTGTTTCTAATGGACAATGATAGTGAATCACCCTGTATAATTATAGAATAAGTCAAGTACTCAAAAGTATACAACGAGAGAATAACATTATTAAACAAATAATAATCAATCAAGTATTGGAAAGATGAGCTGAGAAAGTTGAAGAAGAATTATTCAACAATATTATGTAATAATATTTTTTTCGTTTTCTAATTCTTTTTTAGTATGTCTCCTTATCACAAGTTATTAAACAGACGGACAAAAAAATAAACAGCAATATTATCAGATCACAAATCTTGACTAGAACAAATAGCTTTATCAATCCTGTAAAAAAAAACAACAAATCACTTCTCCAAAACAATGTAATTATTAGTAATTGATGACTTTCAAAATTTTAATTGAAAAAAAAGCAATATAATTAAATCGTATGTTTTCTTATCATTTATCATTTAATTTAACCACTTCACTATCAATTGATATTCAATCCTCTTTATCTTTTAAAATTAATTAAATAATTCAAAGACAATTACTACATTTACTTAATGATTAAATTAGCTTAAATTAAATTAAAGCATCTTAACCCGGCTCCACACACTGGCCCAATTGTTTACACAAACAGTGTTTGTCCAATGTGTGGTCGGCGTAAATCGGTCTGCGCCGACGGTGTCTCCATTGTTTCCTAGCTTTAAAAAAAAATACTCGGCCAACATGAGCCAATATTTACACCATTGTTCGGGCCAGTGTGTGGAGCCGGGCTTAGGGCCAATACTATTCAACATACAGTAATGGTTTTTTGATTAGATACATGATAAAAATATTGCTCACGCCCATGCCCCTTCTTTTTCAAATCACATGTTTCATGAATAACAGACAGAGATACGAAATCCACAAAACACATCTGGTTATTGTTATCTTTTAAAATAGAAAGATTTGAAGATTCTTTCGTACAAAATAAAGTGCTTTGTTTAATCAAAGGACTAAGCGTGGGTGGTAATATCCACCATCATTTTTAATTTCTAGACCACCTACGCTCTCTCTGTCTCTTTCTAATAAATATGTAATTAGTATAGATGAACGGAACCGATGTTTCTCCCATGTATCTATTCCAAACGTCCCAAGCTGTATAGAGTTTTTCACTTCAGACTAGACGTATGTATAGTTCTTATGACATCCCCAATTAGGTTTTGTAGGGGTGTCCTTGGAGATCATTTTGGTAAAATTAGAACCTCGTAGCTCATACTAAAGTTGGTGAAAAGAGGCTCGTTTTGGGCAACGTCATAATTTCTAAGGGTTTTTGAGGCATACTAAGTCATTTTAAGTGCATAGGAAGTTTTTACTAAATTCCAAATCATCTTAGTGGTTCTAATTTTGCTAAGATAATCATCAGGGACCTCCCTATAAATACTTTTGCAAATCCCTCGGCAAATAATGGGAGACGACATTTTTCATCGGAACTATACAGGGTTATTAGAAAAATATTTCAAGAATTTATATAAGGCTCAATAGAGAACATTTTAGAGAAATTGGAACCTCGTAGCTCATTTGGCAGTCAAAACACGCTCGTCTTGGACAAGGTTGGGATTTTTAAAAACGAGCTTCGTACGCAAAATAACTCATAGATCTTCCCAATATTGATTTTTTTCGTTTTCTTCCGTTGCATTATCGAAAAAATACAGCACATTCTCACCTGTTCAAAAATAAAATGAAGAAAAACAAAAAAAACAATGTTGGGAGGATCTTTGAGGTATTCTAAGTCGCAACATTATCAGAAACGAGTGATTTTTGACTAAATCCAAAATGAGCTATGAAGTTCTAATTTCGTAGCGATTTCGTTATATAGTAGCGTTATTTATACTATTACGTTAGTGGTGATAACTCCTATTAATTGTCGAGTGATCCGAAAAATATTTCAGGGGTTTATAAAGTAGTCCCTGAATAAAGTTTTAGCAAAGTTAGTACCTCGTAGCTCAATTGAAAGTTGGTCAAAAACGCTCGTATCTGACAATATTGTGATTTTCAAAAATGAGCTAAACATGTAAAACGACTAAAGATCACTTTTGCATCCTTTCAGCATTTTCCTTTCTTCAATGTTGAGGGGACTTTCAAGTTATTCTTGGTCATTTTTCGTGTTAACTCGTTTTTGAAAATCGTGATTTTGTTCAAAATGAACGTTTTTCAACTAACCTCCAAATGAACTATGAGGTTCTAATTTTGCTAAAATAAACTCAAGGGACTCCCTCTAAATTCTTCGCCAATTAACAGGAGTTTCTTACGAATTGACCACATTTAGTCTTTAATATCTGTGTATATTCTAAAGGAGCGGTAATTTGTGTTTTTATTCGGGGTGATGTAATCGCTAGAACTGGCCCTGTGTAAGTATACAGGACCGACGCTGATATGTTATGGGCCCTTGTGCTAATTGTAAGTTGTAAGGATTATTTTACGCCTATTGCTACTTTGTAATTTCGTTCTAATTTTGATAAAATGATCCTTACAGACTCCTCTACAAATCCTTAAAATATTTTTCTAATTGCTCGCCAAATAAGAACTTTTCGCCTAAGCTGACTCCACACATTGTCCCCAACGTTGGAGCCAACGGTGTTTGTCGAATGTGTAGTCGGACTAAATGGAATTGACGCCGCCGTTGGAAATTGGCCATGTGTTGGTTTCTTAACGGACTATCAAAAAAGTTGATATTAACGTTTGTCTAACCATCCAAACGTTGGAACTTACCCAATATGAATTAACATTTTGCACCAACGCTGAGGCCAATGTGTGGAGCCTCGCTAACATGAATAACCTTGTATGTACATATTCTGTAACTTTTTCATAAAAACTATTGTAGGTATACAGGACCAGCGCTGATATCTTATGCGCCCTTGTGTAATTGTTAGAATTATTGCTACTTTATAATTTCATAATTAATTAATTTTTCCCCTCTTAGACTGGCTTAAATTGGCATGGTATATAATAATTAAATACGAGTGCGTCGGAACTGATTGTATAACAGTTACAGCTTTTGATCCAGGTAATAATAATAATAATAATAATAATAATAAAAAGAAGACATTCACTAATTTCGTAATACTTTTAAAGAGAGAATTCTCAAAAATACTGATGACGATGATAAGTGTCTAACATGTTTAAATTGAGAAATCCTCATTAGATCTTCACATCGAAACCCGACAATCGAGTTGTGGACATTTATTAAATGTATCTAAATGTGTGTTAGAATGAAGTCAATAATTTTGGTATTAATTATCAAATTTTCTATAATTACAACCAATCGATTTTCACAAATTATCGAAAATCAATTAGAAGACGAATGGATAAATTTTAAGGTAATACCCACATTTTTATTACTAAATCCACTGTTCACACTAAGGCCCGGTTGTTCCAACCTCGTTTAACGTACGTTTAAATTTAAACGACGTTTAACAGAAAAATAGTGTTGTATCAAGTGCGTTTAAAATTAAACTGAAGTTTAAACGTCGATTAAGTTAAACGACGATCCACAGTCGTTTAAGTCTCGTTAAAACATAGCTTAAAGCTAATCTTAGTTTTCTGGTTATAAGGTGTGTTCTGTTTATAAAATTTTGATTAAAAATGAACAATTATTTGGACGAGTTAACAGACAACGATGAATTTATACAATTAATTGAGCTGTATGTACGTCCAAGAGCCCTCAAAACTTTCAAAACATAAGTAAACTATGTGGATGATAAAGAATTATAAGATGAATTTCGCCTTTCAAAGACGGTAGTTTAATTAATTACCTACAGACGTAATCGCCCCCCAGCCTCAGAATCTTCTAAGCATGCTGTAAATTCCAGGCCTGATAAAAAAAGGTGGATGAAGCGGAGACTTTAGGGGGTGCGACGCTTGATAGTGGCACCAAATATACTTTTTAGTGTGAAAATAATGCACTTTATCTAATTGAAATGATATGTATAACACTATCTTTTGTGTCCGCAGGCTCCATTTTGTAATTATTTAGGGATTATACTTTAAACTCGTTTAGCAAAACGTTATCTACAGAGTTGTGGAACAACGCTCATTGATTTAAACGAAGTTTAAATTTTAAACTTCGCTTACTTAAACGCAAGTTGAACGACATTTGGAACAACCGGGCCTAATTCTTCTTAATTTTAATCTTTCAGCTAATATACAACAAAACGTACAAGAATGCAGAAGAAGATCGAATCCGTCGAGAGATCTTCATTGAGAATCGTCGAAAAATCATCAAATTCAATCAATCCGGCCGGTGTACATTTATACAACAAATCAACCCTTATGCTGATATGTTATTACACGAATTCGATAGGAATCTAAACGGTTTCAATCGTACATCGATTATAGAAGAAATGGTGAATCTAATACCAGTAGCATCGACTTATATCCGGCCAATCAATATTAACAATCCTGAACGTATAGATTGGCGTGAATATGGCGCCGTGACGCCTGTTAAGAATCAAGGCTTGTGTGCCGCTTGTTGGGCATTTAGTGCTGTAAGTTTCCTTAAAATTCCAATAAGAATTAATTTTGATTTTCAATAATACCTAAAACGAAATTTTTTAGCAAAATTAGAAGCTCGTAGCTCATTTGGAAGAAACGCTCGTTTTAGACAAGGTCGTGATTTCAAAAAAAAAAACAGTTAAAGACGCAATGTTTCGGAGACCTTCCAAACATTGCTTTTCTTTGTTTTTCTCCAGCGCATTGTAGAAAAAAATGCGAAACATTCTCACCTATACCAGAAAAAAAATAACAATAAGAAAAAATCAATATTGGGTGGATCCCCGAGTCATTCAAAGTCGTTTAACGTGCATAAGTGGTTGTTGACAATCGCGACATCGTCAGAAACGAGCAATTTTTGACCTCTTTCTGAATGTCTTACGACATTATAATTTTGCTAAAATGCTCTATAAATCGTTGAAATATTTTTCGTTTGTTGTGAATCATCCGGTATATACAGATTGGCGCTTTGGAGGGCCAAAATTTCCGCAAAACTGGCAATCTAAGCGAATTAAGCGTCCAGAATTTGATTGATTGTTCACGTCCATACGGCAATGATGGTTGTAACGGTGGCCTTATGGATGGTGCCTTCACTTATATCCGTGATAATTCCGGTATTAATTTAGAACAAGACTATCCGTACGATGGTGAAGATTTAAGATGTCGTTATCGATACGATAATATTGGCAGCACTTGTACAGGTGAGATATTTAGAAACAACCGCAATAAAAAAAATCGTTGGCCCTGCAGGCCATTCCTGAAACTTCCCGCTAAGTTTTTAAAGCTCCAAAATTATTGTGAGGAGTACAAATTTGATTGGTGAAAGAATTTTGAGGCTATGTTGAAAAAACGCTTTTTCGAAATTTTTCGTCAACGATATCTCGCGAACAAATCAACGGATTTTAACGAGCTTTGTGCCATTTGACGCAGTTTTTAAAGCTCTAAAGTTATTATTAGGGGTACAAATTTGATTGCTTCATAATTTTGAAGTTATGTTGAAAAAAAAAACACATTTTTTGAAATTTTTTGACAACGATAACTCGTGAAAGAATCAACGGATTTTGATCGTTCAAACAGCATTCGACGTCATTAGTTAAGGTTAAGAGCTGATTAGATTATGGAATCGATCAGTACAGTAGCTCAATAGTTATTTTGGAAAAACATGATTTTAACAAAAGAATTTTTTAAGTTTTTTGGAATTTCTCAAAACCTATCGGGCCGAATCGGTTAAAACTTACACGAAATCTAAGTTTGATGGAACTCTTTCGAATGCCGTAAAGAGAGTTTCGATCCGTCAATCCGTTCAAAAGTTATAAGCTGCTTAACTTCCCGAGATTTTGAAAATTTTCAATTTTCTTAGCGGAAAGTTAAAAATTAGTGATTAAAGTTATCTTGTTTTAGGATATGTTAAAATAAATGAGGGTAACGAGAAAGATTTGGAAACAGCCGTGGCTACTTTAGGACCAATATCTGCAGTTCTTGATGCTAGCCATGATACGCTACAATTCTATTCGAATGGTGTTTATTATGATGAAGAATGTCAGAATAATATCGATAATATGAATCATGCTATTTTAATTGTCGGTTATGGTGTGGAATCAAATGGTCAAAAATATTGGTTGATTAAAAATAGTTACGGTACACAATGGGGTATTGATGGCTATATGAAATTAGCTAAAGATGTTGGTAATCATTGTGGTATTGCTACATTCGCTGTTTATCCATTAGTTTGATTCGATTGATATAAAAAAATAATCACTGAAGGGATCTAGAATTGTTTTTTGTTTTTTTCTATTATTTTCAATGTTTATCTTTGATAAGTACAAGGCGCCTTTTACAATCATGACGCGTATTAGAAGTACACCAAGTGAAAGAACACGTGGATAAGTGATAAGCAAATTTCAACACTCATCCTCAAAGTTTCAGAATTTAATGTAAATATTGATAAGAATGCCATGAAATTTCGAAAAATTTTTAGCCATCCTCTAAGTAAGCTGGATGTTTAATCGTAAACTAAACAGAATTTTTGGAATGTTTAAATTTTGCAAATATTGCTTTTTAAAATTTTTGATTACTTATGTTTGCTGGTAGAAATTAATTAAAAATTTTTTATTACTTACTTCATCAACTTTTTAATTAGGAAAATTGGAGTTTTCACGACCATCACAACATTTCCCCTTCGATAACCTTTTAAACAAGGCATCTTTAAATTTGTACAAAATATCAAAGAGTAAAATTTTTGATATGCTGTAAGAATTTCCTCTCTAATTCTGTTTTTTTTTTGTCAACATTTTCCAAATCAGAATACAGTGTCGAATTTGCCGTAAAATTCCCAATTTAACGCTTTTTACAAAATAAGCGAAATATTAAAGATGATTAGGCACCATTAAGGCTATTTGTAAGCGGGCCTCGTTTTATTGTCTGAAAAAGTGACAATTTTTAATCATCGATTTATCGGTTATTTTCTGAAATATTCAAACACTGTAACCAGCGTTGAATTGAGCATTTCACCGTACACCCGACAGACTTTTTTATTTTGGAAAATTTTCACTAAATTCTAAAGTGCAGAGGAAAATGTCGGAGCATGTCAAAAAAATTCAATACAACGTATTATCTACAATTTTAAAGATAAAAAATCGTACAACAGCTTATCTGGAAGCTTATTCATGTGCAAAGGGCATATGGAGCCCTAAAAATCCAATTTTTGAAAATCAAAAAAGTTATTGAACAAAAATAAAAAAAAAATTCCAACTTTTTCATTTTCACTCAATAACTTTTTGGATTTTCAAAAATTGGATTTTTGGGACTCCATATGCTTTTTGCACATGAATAAGCTTTCAAATAAGCTGCTGTACCGTATTTTAGCTTTAAAATTAAAAGATAATGCGTTGTATTGAATTTTTTTGACATGCCACTTCAGATACAATATTTTCAGAAACGAAAAAGAAAATTTAAAGCCCGTCCCCCAATGCAGTTGACTTTTCTCAATTTATTCATGCAAATTTTATTAAATTATTTTCACTTTACAAGAAGTTATGTGACCCAACTTAACTATTTGGAAAATCCAATAAGTTCTCCACTTAAGTCGGGTGTCCCCCAATGAAGAATAAAATTTGTGATCGATTGAGCTATTTTAGAGCTCGATACCTCTTACCGTTTACAAATGACACGACCCAAGAGTTCGCTTATGGAATCTCCATGTAATTATATCATATCAAAACCAAACTCGCGAATCCCCTTAAAACAACAGCAATTGAACTAATACTGGGACTCAGTCCTCTACACTTAATTGTGGAGGCAGAGGAAACGGCTGCTTCTTGATTAGGGGAGAGAGCCTGTATTTAAAGGATCTCATATCGAAATCCATTGGAAAAGAGACAATATTCCTGGCTCTAGGAACGCTCTCTAACAGGATCAACGCACATTATCGATTCAAAAGGAACTTTAAAGTAGAAATACTGAAGTAGGAAAGATCAATGGACGAGGTTAATGACACGGATCGAGGAGGAAGCGTTTAGTACATAGACGACTCGAAGGAGCTTAGGCATGAGGAGACAATGTTTCTTACGCTGAGGAAACCATTACTCCCTATTTCAAGCATAAATTATAGGTATAATGGCCTGTGTACAGTTTAAATTGTGGAAGAACTATAAAAATAGAAGTATTCACATCAAAACCGATAGTCATTGAGGACTGTAGAAATAAAATTTAGATTAACGCTAGAATGCTTTGAAGCTCTTAAAAAGCTTGCTAAACATAACAAGGCAAACTTCAAATGGGTGCCAGCTCATCAAAGTTTTGAAGGAATTAGATCTGGACCATCATGCAGGATCACTTATACTAACGCTAAGGGAAGAATTAGAACGAAAACATCAATTCTGCTAGGAAGAATTACCAGGAATGGCCATGTCAAAAGCATTAAAGAACTTCTAGAACTAAGCAGAAGACAACTAAGACTGTTGTCTAAGGACTGTTTATTGGTCACTGTGCACTGTGGAAGCATCTCAATTATTATTGAGTAGGATCTGTGAAGAGGAAGATGAAACTTTGCTTCATATCTTATGCTACTGCCTTGAAGCATCTCATATCATAGTCTCTTGGGGGGGTGGGGAATATATCTCTACCGAAGAAATCAAAAGAACTCCCTTAAACAGAATTCTGGACTTTATTAAACGAACTGGATTTTTGGGAGAAGACACCTAAGCCAAATTAGGCGTGTTGACGGGTGTACAAAAAGCCTTTAAAGATTGAGGTACAGTGAGGAAATGAATTAGAGCGAAATTTTGGATTTCAACGGAAGTTGTGCGTCTACCATAACAACACCAAATTGAGCCGAAAAACAAATTATTGTTATAGAATAGAAAAGAAAGCAAAATTTTCACTTATTTCACATTTTTTGTTTCAGAAATGTTAAAATTACAATAAAATTACTTTTTTTGAGCGCCCAGAAGGTGTCTTTGTGTGTGCTAGTGAAGCTGCAGTGGTACTCTTATTCACAAAAGCTTTCGATACAACTTACTACTTAATCATGTCAAGAAAGTATAACTTTATAGATTCTGAAATTGTTCCAGCTAACTTTTGCACCTTTGTTTTGCCATTTCCTTTCTTTTTGCTACAATCTTTTTAACTTCTCATATTCTAATTGGAAAATCTGAGCCAATGTTTTTTCCAACATTTCTAGAGAGTTTTATGTGCCTATCCATGCTAATCAATATATGAATAGATTAGGTTCCGGGTAATTTCCATAATTTATAGTTTTTATTTAAGCTAAAATTTTAGCATTCTAATCGATTTAGATGAATCTTATCAACTGCACCTGAAATTAAAGTGTTAATCACTCAAAATGATGCTTTGTTTGCTTTTTAAATAAATTATTTATAGATTATAATGATCTAACCTTTGTATAGAATTAGTGATCTTTTGATCAGGTTAATAACTTGCAATTATTTCAACAATAAAAGTAAACATCTACCCTCTTGAGAATTTAATACGCAAAAAAAATTGATAAGAATTCCATATAAATATCCGAATTTTTACAAGCAAATTTAGAACAAAATAATTAATCAAACAATGAAATTTGCCTTAGTATTAGCTACAGTTTTCGTAGCAGCTTCAGCTGTACCACATCCACGTACGGTCCAACAAGAATGGAACAGCTTCAAGGTAACTTTTTTGCTCAATTTTTTATAATTTTATCTCAATTCTTATTGCAATATAGTCGAAACATGTAAAAGTCTACAATAGTGCTGATGAGGAAGCTAAACGTTTAGCCATCTTCCACCAGAACTTGATCAAAATCGAAGAACACAATAAATTATACGAACAAGGTTTAAGCACATTCAAAATGGGTATCAATTTATTCGCTGATATGACATCAGAAGAATTTATGGCTTATGTTAACAAATCAGGTGTCCAAAGCCGTCCTCAAGTTCGTGGTGAAAAAGTTGTACTTACCAGTTTAAATGCACCAAAATCTTTCGATTGGAGAACCAAAAATGTTCTTACACCAGTTAAAAACCAAGGCGAATGTGGAGCATGTTGGAGTTTCGCTGCTGTAAATTCTGAGCTAAATTTTTAATTGTATTGTTCTTATTATTATTGTTTTATAGACTGGTGCAATGGAAGCTCATTATGCTATAAAAAGCGGCAAAGTGATCTCATTGAGTGAACAACAATTAATAGACTGTTCTAGAGACTATGGCAATAATGGTTGTCATGGTGGTACAATAGACAAAACATTCCAATATGTACACGACCATTACATCACTTATGAAGATAGTTATCCATATAAAAAGGGAAACGGTGTATGCCATGAAGCTGTAGCATCACCTGTTAAAGTTGCTAGTTTCGTTGATTTGAATGGAACTAGTGAAAATATCTGTAATGCTATTGCTAATAATGGTCCAGTTGCTGCTTCTGTTGATGCTACAGACGCTTGGCATTTATATGAGAGTGGTATTTTAGAAGATGCTTCATGTGATGTTTACGCTATTAATCATGGTGTCTTAGTAATTGGTTATGATAAAGATGGTGGTTATTATATAATTAAGAACTCATGGAGTATTCGTTGGGGTGAAGGTGGTTATGGTAGAGTTTCATACAAATATAGATGCGGTATTGAAGATACTGCCAGCTATCCAGTTATTGAATAAATTCTAAACGATTTAGATACATTAGGATTTGATTGATACTATGACTAATTATTTGAGACGAATTCGATCTAATATAAATAAAAAAGTTATGAGGATTATGAGTTACTTTTTATTTCAGGGCTAAAATTAAACTGACACGTTATTTTTTCAAAATCGCATTAAACTCAGTATTAATTTTTTAATACGTACCGTATTTAATGTATTTTACCACTGTATTTTACAAACTCACATCACTAGTTCTTACACCAGTTGATTTCACATATTTCAAGTTTGATTGGTAATTATCATAGACAATACACATCTTCATATAGTTTTTCTAATGATAATTATCAGACGCAATGATTTCTTAGTGATACAGAATTGCATCTTCCATAGATTCAATTAAATTATTTGAAATTTGCGCCATTTCTAATGTCATCACAAGATTAGAGATAGGATAATTGATATTACCGATATGTTATTTATTTAAAGCCATAATTATGTGAGAAAAATATGTATTTATTACTCTTTGCAATAATTAAATAGACAATACTAATACAAAAAAGTACAATAAATAATAATGAATTTAAATAAAAAATATTTATTGCTAAACTCATCTCTAACCTAGAGTACCAACCCTCAACAAAGTAAAAACAAAAAACACTAAGAATTACGAATTAAATAAGCAAATTTTGGTAGGTTCTTGTAATATAATCAATAAAATAAGAAATCTTTACGTAATTCCTGAAAAT
Source organism: Mylabris sibirica (assembly GCA_039776855.1). Taxonomy (NCBI): domain Eukaryota; kingdom Metazoa; phylum Arthropoda; class Insecta; order Coleoptera; family Meloidae; genus Mylabris; species Mylabris sibirica. Next base: position 8,528,766 of record CM077844.1, read on the forward strand.
TTGGTGATTTTTACTAATTTTATTAGAAAATTATACAAATTAATAATTTTGCGCTAAATTTACGCACCTTATGTGTCAAATCATGTGATCCACACTTTTTATTAGAGATGGATTTTGTAATTGATGATACTAATTTTACAGAACTGTCAAGACAATTTAAGTGGCACAATAAAATCTGTAGCCTTATTTTTAAGCTTTCGATTTCCATAAAAGTTATTGACTATTAATTTTATTTCGCCTTTATATTTATATTCCATGTCGTTCAAATCTAAAGAGCCCATCTCTAAGAAATTCGGCAATTGTCACAAATTGAAAATTGAATTTCCCTAAAATTGCATGAAAATCCCTAAAATGTCATTAGTGCCGATTATTTAATTAAAACCGTTTTTTTAAACAATTCTTCAATGAATTAAAGTGAATTTATTAAAAAAAATTCAAATAATCCACATATTTTTTATATAATTGGTAATTAATTATTGTTAAACTTTATAATTATTAATTTGAAAATTTTTAGGTTATCTCAAGATCACTTTATGAAAATGTTGAAATTTTCACAATTATTAGTAAAATGCATTAAAACAAATACACGTACAACATATAATTGTCGTTTTAATAATTTTACAACATCAGCAACAGCAATTGAAATGAAGAATTCAACACAAATCGATGATAATAATGTGGATAAATTGAATTTAAAACAGCAACATCGACCACGCAACAGTATGGTAGCTGCAGTATTTGCATCATTACAATCAGAGAATATTGATAATAATCAAATAAAAACACCACAAACCGATTATAAGATTTTACAAGCACAGAATGTTGATGAATTATTATCAATATCTGTTGGTAGTGGTGTATCTAGACGGCATGCATTAAAAGTCGTCTCAATATTATCAGATTGGTTATCTAATGGTAAAGTGAAATTAACCGATTTCGAAACAGATCCGAGATTCATCCGTTTATGTCGAATTCTAACAAAAAATATTAATAAAAGCCGTAATAATAATCACAATAATTTAACGATTAATAACGATTTAACAACAATATTAACAATAACAGCAGATGATGAAGCAGCAAAACTTGTAACAAATCTAACATTACAACAAATGGTAAAAGTAATGACGACTTTATCATTGAAAAAACGCCGTTCAACACCATTATTACGTGCTTTATCTTATAATATAACAGCAACTAATGAACAATTAGATTTAAAACAATCAGCTGATATTTTATATAGTATGACAATATTGAATTTTTTGGATAATAATCTATTGGTGAAAATATCAACAGATATTTGTCAATATTTACAAAATAACAACAATATCAAAAAGAGTTCAGTTATTGGATCAATAATCACCAGTTTAGGATTGTTGAAATACAAAAATCCAGGTAAATTTACTTATAATTATCAATAATTTGATTAATTTAATGATTATTATTAGTATTGATGGATGCTTTAAACGATTGGTTATTGAAGAATCATACAATATGCCGGCCACAAGATGTATTCAGTTGGTTTATAACATTAGGTGTACTCAATTATCTACCAACGAATTCTGAACGATTATTTCAAGTATTTATAAAATCATTCTAATTGTAATATTTCCAATTTTTTTTTTTATAATTCTAGGAGATATTACCACAATTAACAATATCAGAGGCACGCAAACCGATTATTTGGTTAGATCTAGTATGGTCTTTAGTTCTATTAAATCGTGCTAATCATTATTATATTTCAACAATTTTAAATCGTGAATTTCTTGATACTATCGAAGGCAATCAATTATTATTACCATCAACAAAATTGAAATTATTAAATATTGATGGTGCTGCTCATTACTTATTAGAAAATTATAATGGTCCACGATTACCAAACGATTCTAGTATACGTTCAATATCAATTAAACGTAATAAAGAGAAATTAGAAATGGTAACAGCAGTAATTGATACATTGAAAAATTTAATTAAACCAGAACATTTAAAAACAAATATTGATACTGGTTTAGGTTTTATAATTGATGCTAAATGTTTATTGGATGAAAAATGTAATCCAATTGTTATAAATGAAATGAATGAATCTAGATCGGATATAGTGAAGTATGTTGTTTTATAATAATTATTAATTTATTAGGGATGATTTCACTAACTTCAGTTAAGTCTAATGAACAGTTAGAAATAATGGTTGTTATGATTATAAAAATCGTTTCTGTGACTTGTTTGTTTGTTAAAATTTAACAGACGTTGGTGAAATCGATTAAATTTGCAAGGTTACCCATCAAACAAAGCTGTCACAAGTCAATTCTGTGATAGAAATTGAAATTACTGAAGTCCTAAGTCATTTATATTTTTGGTATTAGAATGATTTAAGCCTTAAGTCGCTTACCAAAATGACTTACTAAGTTTTTTCTTCATAACGTTATTCATGAAAATTTGAAGCCAATCTTAATAATTGTCTATGATTGAAATCTTGTTTATTTTTCACATGCATATTTTTAAATGACTTTAATCAGAAACCATGTTTTTTTCTATTTAACTTAAGTCTTTTGTACTAACTGTCTGACTTATTTAAATAAGTACCGAAAATAATCACTTTAAAAAATGATTTAGTTCACAAGTCTCAAGTCATCTATCAAAAAAGATTTAATTAAAAAATGACAAGTCAAAAAAATGGTTTAAATATTCAAAACCCAGAGAGAATTAGATCTAATTCTCTCTGTTCAAAACCCTGATAGCTCTGCCCTCAAACATATTGTTTGAGAAAAATCACGACAAAAACACCGATAATAAATAGAAGTCCGATAGTGGCGGAATTACAGGTGGGCCAGTGCCTACCCTAAATACCCCACACGTGTGCCCACCGGCAAATAATCTTTAAAAATTTACATGAAACACGTTTTTATAAAATGAATACCGTGATTTATATATTGGGCGTTTGGGCCTTGTGAATTTCGACTAATAAGTCAAATTACTTTATGGTTTTGGTGTACAAAGAAATGATTAGCAATGGATAATTTACAACTCATAACAGATGTGGACATTTCTTTAAAATCAGTTGTTTTAGCTCCCTACAGAAAATACGATAGAAAATTGCCTTTGTGCACCCCAATCATAAAGTAATTTGACTTTTAAGTCGAAATTCATAAGGCTCAGATGGCCACTATACATATGTATGTTTTTAATGTATGTACAGTCGAGTGCACTGAAAATGTGACGACTCTTGAACAAGAAATACCAATTTTTTTAGTTTTGTAAACCAAGCTTCCTCCATATAAAGGGGAATAAGGTGAGGCGATCTGAACGGATAGGGGTGACTTATTTTTTCCACTTTCTGTTTGATGTTTGGTTGTATATTTTTCCTTCCAAATTTAGACCTGATAGACATCCCCCACATTGTGAATAACCCCTCGGTAGCCTGACTTACATTGCCTCACAATTATCGTCACATTTTCAGTGCATTCGGCTGTACAGATTACAGAAGAGTAGTCAAAAAAATGTTTAATTTTCAACTTGCTTTTGTTAAATGAGATGCCTACACTAAAATTTGATGTTAGTTCGGTCACTGAAGTGAAGTTCGAGGACTTTTAAAAGTGTTATCGGTGTTTTTGTCGTGATTTTTGCTAAACAACATGATTGAGGGATAATCTTGCAAAATTTAATAGAATTGAAATGAATAGTTCGAATGGTACAGTAGAATACCGCTATAACGAGATATCAACTGACAAGGAAAATATCTCGTTATTAGCCGACCTCGTTATAGAGGGATTCTTCTGTATTCGGAGAATTAATGCATGAAACCAAACATATTGAAATTTTCCGATTAAATAGCAACTTCGTGTTTAATCAGTGTAAAACGATTATGATTGGTCAAAATTCAAATTTTCGGGCCTTATGTTTGGTTGAATGTATTGATTTAAAAAATTGTTAAAATTGATAAAATTTTCATTTTAGAATTGCTGTATTAACGTACGATTTTCACGATATGTGCCGTGGTAAATGTATTGAACCGAATGGTGTTAATGTGTTTGCTAAACATTTATTACAAGCACAAAATTATAAAATCTTGGAAATTCCATATACGGAATTTGCAATTAAAGATAAATTAATACATCGTGTACAATATTTAGAGAAGAAACTTAAAGAATTAGTTATAACAAACTAATGTAAATTATAATAAGAAGAGAATAATTAGATATTGATACAGGTTTTTATCGATAATCCTTAAATTTTTCAATACACATATTTATTGCAATATTGTTACATAGATAACGATCAATTTGTTTAACAGTATTTATCGAGTCTTTTCTTCTCATGACATTTGTTAATAAATGCAAAAAATCTAAAGGTAAATTGAAGAGTAGAAAAGAAATTTGTAAATTATCCAAAAAAAAACAAAAATGTAACAATAACAACCTCCAATTAATGGTGATGATGAAACAAGAAAACATCAGCCTTTTTTTTTAAACGTTACATTTATGTATTGAGCGTTCAACAGTTTCCCTTAATGTTGCAATAACAGATCGTTGATCGATTGCGTTAATTATTGCCGTTCCTGATACGATCATATTTGCACCTGCCTACAATCATAAATTGTTTTAAATTTAAAAATTAAGAAAGAACGGGATTCAGGCTCGATTTATTATCTGAAAAAGTGATAATTTTAATCATCGATTTTTCGATATAATGGGGTTTTCCAAGGTGGAATGCACGCTGAAATCCCGATTCAACGCTGGTTTGAATATCTCGGAAAATAAGTGAGAAATCGATGATTAAAAATCATCACTTTTTCGGATAATAAATCGAGATCTGACTGCAGTTCTTTAAATTGAAATTTGAATTAAATACTTCAGCACATGCTGTGATAGTATTTAGGCCAACACCACCATCAACTTCAATATCTAACGATGGATAATTGTGTCTTAACCATTGTACTTTTGGCATCATATCATGCATGAATTTCTGTCCACCAAAACCAGGTTCCACAGTCATTATTAATATCATATCAGCATGATCAATATATTGACGTACTGTTTCAATACCACTACCTGGTTTTAATGCTAAACCAACTTTCATACCAGCTTCACGAATTTTCCTACATAATGGAATGATTTCTTTGACTGGTTCAATATGGAATGTATATTGATTAACACCAGCATCAGCCATTGGTTCAATCCACTAAAACAACTTTATTATTTTATAACTATTTGTTGATTTATAAATTGTTTATGATAATAGATACTTTATCCGGTTCTGATACCATCATGTGTGTTTCAAAGAAAGCATGTTTGATTTTATTACGTAAACATTTAACAACTGGATGTCCAAATGTTAGATTAGGAACAAAATGACCATCCATCACATCTAAATGTAGATAATCAGCACCACTATCCAATAAACGTTGTGATTCAACATATAATTGTGATAAATCAGCATTTAATATTGATGGACCAATTTTACAACGTAATGTTTTTGGTGGTAAGGCCATTTTTATTGCACTATAAAATGAAAATTAATAAAACAAATAGAAAATTAGCAAATCGCGAGTCATTCAAACGAAAAACTTGAATGATAAGAAAGTTTTATTAGAAGCGAATTGATGTCCCACAACGGACCTAACCTTGGCATCGAACATTACATCAAAGACTTACGTCATACGATAAAATAATCTTATCAATTATTTTATATAAACATTGATTGTATGAATAAATCACAGACAAATTTCTTTATCTTCAATATCTCACACATTAACTTTATAATAGTGGTATTTCTTTTTAAATTGTACAGTCGCCTCATCTGTTGACGAGTAGAAATATTAATATTGATAAACTTATCGTTAATAGATGACGCTGCTAAAATATTAAAGATAGAGTCCCTATAATAATTATTAAAAAAATACGTAGTAGTAACTTATCAGTAAAATGTGTTATTGAGGAATAAAACTAAAAAGTCAAAAATTAATTATATTTCATTATTTTACAATACTATGCATGGCCATGCTTTTACTATCCTTGCAAATTCGGGGTTTTGCCTTTCTTTTACATGCAATTTTCAATCGAAAAGTAATAAATCTAGTAATTATTTCAGTTTTTAAATTATGACAGTTCAAAATATGATGAGCATCAACTACCATGTAATTACCGTTACTTACCACTTTAAGAAATTTTAAACTATACAGTAACTCACTTTATTCCAGAAAACAGTAAAATATTAGTAATTCTAACCGAAAATAACTTTAAAATATACAAAATCTTGTATTTCCCGCTCTCACATGTCAAATTGTGAACTAAAATGGCCGCACTAATGAAAACTTGACACTACATTGGCCAGATATTATAGGGACTCTAATTAAAGATAACTATTTTAAATTGTTTTATGTTGGTCACAATGTATGTCTACTGCGCAATCGTGGTACAGCGAGTACATTGAAGAAGATTCACCTTTCTTCATTTTAACTTTTATATTATTTGTATGGTATTTTCGAATATTTAAATCAAAATTAAGATATTAATTAATACATTTATGATAATAATAGTACTAATTTAAATTAACGAATATTATGAGTCATTTAAATAGATACATTCATGATTAATTGTAAATAAATAATAAAAAATTACAGAAAAGCATTATTTATCTATAATATGTACTTAAAAACTTTATTTCTATTATAAATATTTAATTTTTAGGTCTATTTATTATTAATAATAAGTAAATACATGAAAATATCAAATTCAGATTTAAAGATCTTAAAATGATGAGGATCTCAGAAGATGCATCGTTAGTAAGATTTTATATAGGTAAAGATTGTTAGAAAATTGAAAAAAAATAAGAAGTTCTTAAGAAATTTCTTAAATTGCAAATTTAATAAATCTGATATTAGGAGACGGTTGGAGGTATTCCGTAGATTCAAAGAATTTTCGAAACTTAAAGAAAAATGGCAACTTTGCGTTTGAAATTGTAGATTTTTATAAATTTGCATTAGGATATTAGGAGACGGTCGGAGATATTCTGTAGATTCAAAGAATTTTCGAAATTTAAGAAAAATCGCAACATTGCGTTTGAAATTGTAGATTTTTATAAATTTGTCATTAGGATATTAGGAGACGGTTGGAGGTATTCCGTAGATTCAAAGAATTTTCGAAAATTGAATAAAAATAGCAAATTTTAATTTCAAACGATGAAATTATAGAATTTTGTTGTAGAATGTTTGGAAATCATTGTAGGTACTTATGTTTCAAAAATAAATGAAATAAACCAAAACCAAGTACAGTGAAACCTGTCCAAGTTGCACATTCACTGTGCAATCAAATAATGTGCAACTTGACAGATCCCTCTGTAATTTTGCTAATCTTTTTATAAAAGATAGATTTTTAGATTCAAATATGTAAATTTGCTAATTGCGGAAAGTGAGCTTTCTTTAATGTACTCGCTATAGCTATATGGCGTATTTAGTACCATCTAGTTGCGAAACAATCAACTCATAAAATTACAGGAAACTGTTCTATATCAACCATTTAACATAACTAAGAATTTCGTTAACAGATGTCACTACTTAAAAAATTACAAATCAATACGTACAATCAACAATTTATTATACTTTAATATTAGTCTCCTGAAAATGAATAATAATTTTCGAATTGAATTAAAGTACCAATGTTAATTTAAAAAGATCAAAACTTTCCACACAATATTGGACTTAATGCGCAAGTGCTATAGAGAAAGTACCTAAAAGAAAGTTCACTCAATGATTATTCTAAAGATAAATAAATTAATATATCAATTTATACATAAAATTGCAAATATTTGACGTGTACTAAGATTACGGCAACATAATCTAATTAATTATCACTAACTTAATGAAATTTATAATAATAAAAAAAATAGGTATAGTGTATGCAACTAAGAATACAAACAGCAGTTGGATCTGTTTGAACTAGATGACACCACTTAACATAAAACAGTTATTTTATAGTGAGGCGATAAGAAGATATTAATTAACCTAATTAAACTACAACTTTCATTTATCTTGTAACAATTTTTTTTTAATATCAAATCTAATCTAATTTATTATTATTACAGAATATCTACAATATACTAATAATAAAATGCGCATGTACATTTATTATGCAACAGGAAATTGAGAATAATTTACAATCAAATTGAATTTAAATAATAAAATTAAATCAAACATCCTATAGAAATATATCAGGAAAATTGAATGATTCATAATAAGAGTCTGGATAAACATTAAAATCTAATTAATCATTTTTTTCTAGTGGAAAAGTCCAATAGGAAAAGTCATACTTTCAAGGTTAGTTCTTATCATAATATGATGGAAAGTTCGTGTGTTTGTGTATGTGTGAGTGTGATCTTTGGTATAATATTAAAAATTCAATTGTTTTTTGCAAGTGATAACATGCTTGTCATCAATAGAATGACCTTTTATCGTTTCATATGATTGGTCTTGGAAATATTTGTCGTAATTTGATTGGTAGTAGAATTTATTTATTCATTAGTACAAAGTTTTGTTGTTATTGTTACAGTAAAAATCATAGTAGTAGGAATTGTAGTTGTGACAACAACAGTGATAGACATCGTATTCTCTTATCAAAACTACAAAATTTTCTATTTTTAATCAATAATCAACAACAATACGATAACATTTTGGAAAAATTGAAGAAAATGCCAAAATCTAACAAGAAAGTTTGCATTGTTGGTAGTGGAAATTGGTAATTATCATTATTATTTGTTCAATTATATCATTAAATATTTTTGTTTAAATAACAACAACAATATGTCAAGGCTAGATAATTATAACAAATATTTGTTTTATATTTCGATAGGGGTTCAACTATAGCGAAAATTGTTGGCTCTAATGTTAAGAATTTATCAAATTTTGATGATACTGTTACTATGTACGTTTATGAGGAGATTATCCATGGTAAAAAATTAACCGAAATTATTAATGAACAACATGAAAATGTTAAATATTTACCTGGACATAAATTACCAGAGAATGTTGTAAGTATCGTTTTCCAAAAGACACACCAATCTGGTTCTAATTGTACGATTTTTCAATAAAAGATCGCTATACCTGATGTAGTGGAAGCTGCCCAAGAAGCCGATATTCTAATCTTTGTTGTACCACACCAATTCATCAGGACTTTATGTTCAACCCTTTTAGGAAAAATTAAACCAACTGCTGTTGGTTTATCATTAATCAAAGTAATTAAATTATTAAAAAAAATAATTACAATTGAAATTAAATAATGAATTTTAAGGGTTTTGATCGTGCTGAAGGTGGTGGTATTGAATTAATCTCCCATATAATTACACGACATTTAAAAATACCATGTTATGTACTGATGGGTGCCAATTTGGCTAATGAAATAGCCGATCAACAATTTTGTGAGACAACTATCGGTTGTCGTGACACAAAATTAAAGCCAATATTAAGAGATATGATACAAACTGAATATTTCCGGGTTGTTGTTGTTGATGATGTGGATACAGTTGAAGTTTGTGGTGCTTTAAAAGTATGTAATTTATTATTATTTTTTTATATGAATCCTTGGCATATTTCCAACAATTACACAATTTTGTTGGCTTAACACGTTCTACACGTGTGTTTTCTCTAATCTTTATTATATGTCAATAAACACGAATCTATTGTTTGTTTTATTTTTAGAATATTGTAGCATGTGGTGCCGGTTTTGTTGATGGTTTAGGTCTTGGTGATAATACAAAAGCTGCAGTAATACGTTTAGGTTTAATGGAAATGATAAAATTCGTTGATGTTTTCTATCCAGGTGGACAATTAGCAACATTCTTTGAAAGTTGTGGTATTGCTGATTTAATAACAACTTGTTATGGTGGTCGTAATCGTAAAGTTAGTGAAGCATTTGTTAAAACTGGTAAATCAATAAAACAATTAGAAGATGAAATGTTAAATGGACAGAAATTACAAGGTCCATTTACTGCTGAAGAAGTTAATCATATGTTAAAATTGAAAGGCATGGAAGATCGGTAATTAAACAATTAATTAATTAATTAAATAATTAATATTAATCTTATTGAATTGTGGTAGTTTCCCATTATTTACAGCAATACATAAAATATGTATTGGTGAGAAGAAAGCAGCAGAATTTATCGATTGTATCCGGAATCATCCAGAGCACATGTAAGTGGTAGTGCTTGATGCTTGCCAATTTTTCTACCAATTATCGATTTGCATATAACGTAATTGTTTTGACTTATAATTTAAAAAGAAATAGGTGTCACAACAAATAATAGTACAAAACAACTAACGTTATAGTACAATAAAAAGAAAACATGTTGTTTTAATTGATAAGATAACAATGTGTTAAGAATAATATTGTCTAGATTAACTAAAAAAAAAAAGATAAAAAATTGATTAATTTTTGGAGCTAATTTGTTTTTTTTCCTATTATTGTTTTAACATTTTATTTGTTCCAGATATATCCCGAAGAAAATCTCCTTCCTGTAAAAATCCTATGAAACTAAACCATCCTAATTTTAAAAAATATCTTCATTTATTTGAATTAATAAAAGATTTTGTTTTAGGGATAAATACGTCCGTAGCAAACTATAATATGTTTTCATTTATTTTTTTAATAATAATAAATATTACAACCCTAATTTATCCCTGTATTTGTGAATTATTGTAACCAACAATTTCGTTTTTTAAATGTCTTAAAGACTGAGTTTATTGCTAGATTTTTTAATTACTAATCAATAATAATGATGATGATAATAGATAAGTTTTGTTTGATTTTGTTAAATATATCCACGGATCTTTCGATTTTTAATATTTAATCTTTGTTTACAGGGTAAGATAAGCTCTATGGAATCAAAATCAGTTATTGTAATTATACTTATTATCATTTAGTAATCTATAGTTAAAATTGTTATTAATATTTGTTATTTAAAATGATGTATAAGATAATAGAATTTTAAAATCATCAGACAGATTTGTGTTTTTTTTTTTTAATACTCTTATCACAGAAATATTTCTACCAAACATGTACCTTATAGATATATACAAAAAATTATTAATAGTAATAATAATATAAAATGATTATAGTTGTTTTATAAACATTTTTTTTTTAAATAGAATTAAAAGCAATTTAAAAATTGACCGAATTGAGATTGCACAAATATTGAGTTTGTCTATTATTATCAATTTCTTATATCTATAATCGATATGTTAAAGAAATTATTGCTTAAAATACACTGATTCTTTTTAAATAATAATAATAATAATAATGATAATAATATGTAAAAAAGAACACACAATTACAACAGTTCTATAATTTCGTCGTTTTGTTAATATTATGTGAGCATTATACAGGGTGATTCACGTTAGAAGAAAAATTCTTATGGTAAAATATTTCAAGGATTCAAAGGAGGGTATATACCTAGAGAACATTTTAGCAAAATGCTCGTTTTGGATATGATCGCGATTTTAAAAAACGTAAAACGTCTAAGAATGACTCAGAGTCCCCCCGACACTGATTTTTTTCGTTCTACTTCATTGCATCTTAAAAAGTACGAAACATTCCCAACTATTCCAGAAAAAAATTAATAAAAACGAAAAAGAAAGTTGGGAGAATCCTCGAGTCATTTTACGTGTGCAACGAGTTTTTTAAAATCGCAACACCGTTATTAACCAACTTTAAAATGAGCTATAAGGTTCGAATTTTGCTCAAATATCATTGAACTAATAGGAGTTGCCATAGGAATTTTTCATACAATGTGAATAATTAATCAACCTGTATATATAAGAGGAGATCCCTAAATTATATTTTATTATTGTTGTTCTTGGTGGATTATTTTAATCACCACTACCACCATCTGATTTACTCATATTATCACCACCATCTTTAACTAAATCCCTTGAACCGAACGGACTTGCCATTCGTTGATAATGCGGTTTTAATGTACTTATAGGTCGTGTATAATCTAAATGGTCATATTCGAGCTCTAAAATTATAAACAAAAAAAATTAAAACAACTACTTCTAATTAAAGGAGAGAAAAATTGTGAAGCTTACTTGGATTATTTCCAATATTTGTAAATACCTGATAGTTAATTATCATTAAGAATAAAATAAAAATAATAAAATTGTACCTACCTATATCTTTTTGTTTGATTTCATCATAAACATGATCTAATTTATCTTCAATACTGTGATAAATATTTGGATTAGTTGCATCAGCATCACGATTCTTTAATGCTTGTAATTCATCAGTTGTATAAGTTTTTGTTGTTGATGATGATGTTGTTGTTGTTGGAAAATCATCATCATCAGTTGAACAACATGCAACACCTAAACGTGCACGTTCTAAATTTGTATTTGTTGGTTTATGTAAATTATTACGAATTTGTTTCGAATTATTTAATAATTGTTCATTATCACGTTTACCATTTGTTTGATATGAATATACTGGATTATCGAAATGATTACGATCTAAAATTTATTATTATTATTATTAATATTAATTTAAATAAAAATAAATTACCAATAGGATCTGCAGTGTATTGTACATGAGCAATTTCATTCTTTAAATTTGATACACGTCTTCTATAATAAATAAATATTAAACCGGCTGCAACTAATGCAATTATGGCAACTAATACACCAGCTATAGCACCATTATAATTTGAATTTGTATCATCTGATGATCGATTTATTATACCAAGAACAATTGGTTCATCACAATTATCACCAGCAAAACCATGTCTACATACACAACCGATTGCTGCATGACATATAAAATTATCATTTTTACATTCACATGGTGTCATACAATGATCACCATAATAGCCTTCTGGACAAACTATAAATATAATTAATTAATTATTGTTTATTTATACAGGGTGTGTAGTCCTGGCGATGGACCATAAAATGAAAGTTAGTATACAGCTGATTTTCCACCTGAACTACCTTTCATTGTTCTAACAACCCCTGTTATACAGGGTAGTACATCCAATTTTCTTATTTAAAATAGAATGGTATGTTTTTTATTGCATTTTTGCATTCTTTGGTTAAATCGATGAGGATTTTGATAATACAACTTATGGCATACTGCTGAAAGTTTTTCAGATAGTTTGACTTTTCATGAAATTTTAAATTTTGCAGTGTTTGACTGAAAAATTCATATCATTGAAACTATTGCAGTTAAAATTTTAAATTTGAAATTCTACAGTTTTTAATTACCTTCCAGTATTTAGCTGAATTTAATTTTTCTTTCAGATCATCTTCAAATTTTATATTTCATGAAAAGTCGAAATATCTGGAAAACCTTCAGTGTCAGACCATAGATCGTAACATCGAAATCCTCTTCGATTTCATCAAAGAATCTAAAAATGTAATAAAAAATATACCCTTCAATTTAAAATAAGAAAGTAGGGTGCATTACCCTGTACAATAGGGGTTGTTAGAACGAAAGTATTCACCAAAGGTAGTTCAAGTGGAAAAACGGCTGTATACTAGTGATGAGCGATCACATGTCGCTACAGTGATCTAATATTCGCAATCACGGTTATCGGTGATTTCATCTTTCTAAATAAATAATTTAACAGAATTCTATAAGAAAAGCTACTCTATTCGCATTTATCATCTATTGGTAAGTAGTCCAATTAATTAATTTTGATAAAGCATATAATTTTATGTATGGTTATTGTAAATTTTAATATCAGTACTCATGATATTGGAGTAATTAGCAAATATAGCGAATGTATAGTGATTAGCTAAGTGGTAAGTCGTAAATGACAACTCTAACTGATCACCACGATCTCAGAAAATCACCATATCGCTACTGTATACTGTATACTAAATTTCAGAAATATCCATCTTATACAGTTTAATGACCCATCGCTAAGACACACCCTTTATTTAAATTGAAAATTTTACTTTCAGTGCATTGTGTACCAGTCCATCCAGGTTTACAACGACATACACCATCATTCCGTCTACATTCACCACCATTTGAACATTTACAATGTTGACTACAATTCATACCAAAACGTCCTGGTTCACATGGTATTGCACAATTTTTACCAATCCAACCTGGTAAACATTGACATTCACCAGTAACATGATGACAATCACCACCATTTTTACATGAACAATTTTGTTGACAATTTTTACCAAATGTACCAATTGGACATGGATGTTCACATGTTATACCAATATAACCAGGTGGACATATATATTCACCAGTTATATGATCACATGTTTTATTACCAATTATAATTATATTATTATCAAGACATTTTTGTTTACAACCAATACCATAATAACCATTATTACATGGTTTTGTACAATCAATACCTTGCCAACCACGGGCACAATAACATTGTCCAGTTTCTGGATCACATGAACTATTATTTTTACATATACAATCATTTTCACATTTTGCACCCCATTTACCATCTGGACAATGAGTTTCACAACGTACACCTAAACAAACAAATATAAAATATTGTGTTTTTTATTTAATTTTTTGATGAAAATCACAAAAATGCTACAAAAAGACATAAAAGGAGATGTTATACCTTTCCAATTTGGTTTACAATAACATTTGCCACTAATTGGATCACAACCAATATGATGCCCATCTTCACATTGACATGTTTGCATACAATCCTGACCGAAATAACCAAATTCACATTTATATTCACAATATTTGCCTGTATAGCCTGCCCCACAGGTACAAGTGCCTAATTAACACACCAAAAAAAAAAAAAAAAAAAACAAGCATGCAACAATACAATAAAAACAAACAATCATGCAATTTTCAACAATTAGTGGTAATCACTAAATTCTTATAGACTAGTCACCTTTCGGTAATCTGCAAATTACTATCTCAATCGCTTATCATATATGCTTTGGGACAATAAAAACTGGTGTCGGGTTTAAATTTCGTTATTGTAGATCATTTCAGCACAATTAGAACCTTGTAGCTCATTTGGAAGTTTGTTAAAATACACGCTCAATTTGGACTACGTCGCGATTTTTGAAAACACATCTAAGAATGACTCTAAGGACCTCTCAATGGTTTTTTCCCCATAAAACTCTTGAAAAAAAAAGAGAAAGATTTTCATTGGTTCCAGAATCAATATTGGGAGGATCATCGAGTCAATCTTGTAGTTTTGCGTATGTGGCTAATTTTTGAAAATCGTGACACCGTTAGAAATGAACGTTTTTTTGATAAACTTCCAAAGGAGCTACGTGGGTACTAATTTTGTTGAAATTGTTCTTTAAGAAGCATTTTACAAATACTTAAAATGTTTTTCAAATAGTAAGTTCCATAAGAATCAACCACATTTAGATCCAACACCTTGTACAAGATATAATTTCGTTATTTGTCAATAGATTTCTTTCTAACTCAGAAGATCGATTTATGATACGATTTCTGGATATTTTGGACAGATATTTCTTATTTTAAATGGCAATCTTTTAATTTTTTACTTTTATACAGGATGTTTGGTTTAAGTATGGTGAGTTCTAAGGAACTCCTATTAGTCGACGAGCGATTCGAAAAATATTTCAAGGATTTGTAGGAGGGTCCTTAAAGAACATTACAGCAAAATTAGAACATCGTAGCTCATTTGGAAATTGGTCAAAAACCGCTCGTTTCTGACGATGTAGCGATTTTCAAAAACGAACTAAACACGCAAAACGACTTAGAATGATTTTAGGATCCTCCCAAAATTGATTTTTTTCGTTTTTCTCCATTTTATTCTGTAACAGGTGGAAATATTTCGTATTTTCTCTAGAATACAATGGAGAAAAACGAAAAAAAATCAAAATTTGGGAAGATCTCCGAGTCATTCTTAGTCGTTTTGAGTGTTTAGCTCGTTTTTGAAAATTGTAACATCATCAGAAACGATCGTTTTTTGACCAACTTTGAAATGAGCTACGAGGTTCTGATTTTGCTAAAATGTTCAATAGGGACTCTTCTACAAATTCTCAAAATATTTTTCGAATCGCTCGTCAACAGGAATTTCTTAAAACTTACCATACTTAGACCAAACACCCTGTATTATTATACTAAAAGTTAGCTTTTCCTAAATGTAGAACAATTAGGAGTTTAATATAGAAAAATGCCTGAAAATGCCAAAAGATGGTCCACACTGATAAGATTTAGGAAGAAAGCAACTGATAACAATCATTTAATTTAATTTGTGTAACCCCCCTACCATTAATTTGACTTTACTTCCAGTTAACAACTTTACTATTAACCCATCCTGATTCTGAAAAAAAAAAATTAGGTGCGCAGAGAGAGAGAGAGAAAGAGAGGGAGAGAGAGAGAGACGACACTATTTCATTCTATGGCTTTGTATATTTATGTATACGTCGCTCTCTTTGTTCTACTTTCTACGTTATATCTTTCTTCTTTCTCATGTAACGAAATGTCCCTAATAAACGTGACGCGTCCTTGAAATTTCACTCTCAATTCCCACCCAATGAGCTTTTTCTATTTGTTTTATTTTTTTTATACGAATCGATAAGAAATTGAGTAAATTTGATCAAAAATCATAGCTTGTAGCTTGTTTTCATTGTCACCCGGTATAAATGAGTAAAATATGCTAATTAGATATAATGAAATTGTAGAGAGTGAGATAGATAGCTCTATTCAAAATGACTCTGTGACAGTAATCAGTCTTAAAAAAACTTAGTAAATGCCACATTATATGAATGAAATGTTAGCTAACCGTTTTGTGGATTACAAGAAGCTCCATTTTTACATGTACATTTCTCATTACATTGTTTACCATATGATTGATTACTACATGGTCGATCACAATGTTGTCCTTCCCAACCATCAGCACATTGACATTGTCCTGTTTCTGTTGAACAATTTGCACCATTTTTACAATCACATTTTTGTGTACAATCTTCACCAAATGTATTTGGTGGACAATTTTCACCACAATCAATACCAGTAAAACCAGGTGGACATATACATGTACCATTAATTGGTGAACATTTTGCATTATTTTTACATTGACATTTACCTTGACAATTTTTACCATATGTTAATATTGGACATGGACGTGAACAATCTTTACTATTCCAACCAGATTTACATTGACATTCACCAGTCCATGGATGACACATTTCAGTATTATCTTTTGTACATTCACATGTATGTTGACATTTTGGTCCCCATAAACCATCTGGACATATACGTTGATTACATAATTTACCAGTCCAACCTGGTTGACATGTACATTTACCATCAATATATGAACATTGTGCATTATTTTTACATTGACAATTTAATGTACAATTTAAACCATATGTATTATCTGGACATGTATCTAAACAACGATCACCAATAAAACCTGGTAAACATTCACATTCACCACTTATATGATGACATGATGCACCATTATAACAATCACATGGTTGTGTACAATTATCACCCCAATAACCATATGGACAACGATTTGCACATACTAAACCAGACCAACCGGGTTTACAGAAACATTCACCAGTTTCTGGATCACATGTACCATTATTTTGACAACGACATTCTGATTTACATTCAATACCATGTGTACCTTTCGGACACAATCGATCACATCTATAATTTTATAAGTGATAAATTAATTAGATAATAATAATAATGAGAATTACAATGGTCCTGTCCATCCGCTATAACATAAACATTCACCAGAAACATGATCACATTCACCATTCTCACAACGACATTTTTCTGAACAATCTTGTCCATATGTGCCATTTGTACATTTTTGTTCACAATGTTTACCAATCCAGCCTCTAGAACATCGACATTCACCATTAAATGGATCACATGTGGAATTATTTTGACATTCACATTGATTTTGGCATTCACGACCCCATAAACCTTTCGGGCAAGCTATAATAAAAAAGAAAAATTATAAAAATTTAATCTAATTTTATAAATGAATAAATTTACAAATATCACAATAAGGTCCACCATATCCTGTTTCACATAAACATTGATCAGGTGCAATACATGTACCATGTATACAATCTTTTGAACAGATTGGTAGACAACGATCTTCACTATTACTTTTCGTATAGCCTTTACAACATTCTTCAACTGGACGAAATTTAACTAAATTCTGTATACGATAGACAGTTTTATGTTTGATTTTATATTTAGAACAACGTGGTGGAAAATTTAAACACCATACATATTCACGTACTTGATACGGTTGTTCTTCTGATACACGTACAGTTGTAGTATAACTAAAAAAAAAAATTAAAAAAATTAAATTATTTATTAGAAATTAAATGGAAACACTTACGATTCTTGTCTAATACAAACATTCGGACCTGATAATAATCCATAAGAATTCACAAACATCAACACAATAAAAAATAAATAATATAATATTTCTATTAATTTCATCTTTATTTATTAATTCTATTTCAATTAAATCATATAATAATTGTGTTTTTATATAATTATTTTCTTCTATTGTAATATTTCCGTTCTATTTGACATGATAATAGTGATAAGAAAGTTCATCTCTGGAACATAAAAACGATAATAATTGAACAATAGTTTATGTGTAAACAATAATTGTGATTATTACACAAACAATTTCATTCTTATTATTGTTGGTAGACTAAGAAAATAGGAAATGGAAAAGAGAACTTTGCACAGACACAACAAGGACGTCTTTTTAAATTCTTGTTAGTAGTGCTAGAATAATATAATAATATAAAAAACAGGACCGTAATAAAGAATTTATAAGTTGTAAAAATAATAATAAGTTGAATAAAGTAAGATACAGGTAACGAGCGATTGGAAAAATATTTCAAAAGTTTATAGGAGGGTAAAATTAGAACCTTAGCTCATTTGGAAGTTGGCCAAAAATTGCTCTGACGATGTAGCGATTTTCAAAACGAGTTATACGCGTTAAACGACTTAGAATGACTCGGGCATCCTTTCAGCATTAATTTTTTTTTTCTTTTGGAGCGGAGAAGAGCGTTTTCCATTTTTGTCCAGGATGCAATGGAGAAAAACGACAAAAAATAATGTTCAGAGGGTCTTCGAGTCATTATTAGACGTTTGGAGTGTTTAGATCGTTTTTGAAAATTGTAACATCAGAAGCGAGAGATTTTTGACCAACTTTTAAATGAGCTACGAGGTTCTAATTTTGTTAAAATGTTCTCTAGAGACCCTCCAACAAATCCTTAAAATATTTATCAACCATATTTAGATCGAACACTGTATGTTAAAAAAATACGATATTTTCATTAAAAATCATCAATTCCTAATAAATTTTTCTTACAATTAAGCAGTGAAGAAGACAGTTTATTATAGAGCTAAATTATTGAGATTAAATCTGGGTTTTAAGAAATACCTAATTGTTGAAAAGCGCTGATTTTAAGCGAATTTTTGCAATAAATTAAAAAAAAATCTAATTGGATACTTTTAATCGATTTTTGATTTGGATTCTCGATTTCAAATTAATATTTTTTAAACATTTTCTTCCGAAATTATAATTTTTAACAAATTTTGTTATTTAATTGTAAAAAATAAGAAATTTATGGACGATTTCACCAACTTTGGTTAAGCCTAATGAACAGTTAAAAACAATCGATGCTATGATTATAAAAATCGTTTCTGTGACTTATTTATTCGTTAAAATTTAACAGGCGTTGGTGAAATCGACTCTTAGTGAAGTTTAATTGACTTTTTAATTCTTCAATTTTAATTAAATTTTGTTCTCGAGTCTAAAAATGCAAAATTGTGATACTTTGATATGTTTTTGCCATAAAATCGCGATGCTTCCGAGAATTGAAGATTGAATTAAAAAAAAGGTCACTTTAAGTTAATCTTCCAACAAAATTCTAATCTTCTAATCTAAATTTTAAGACATTTGTGTTTAAATCATCCATTTTTAATGAAATTTAGAAAATGTTTGGTCAATTTTTGAGCTACATACATTCTCATTCTTGGTTTTAAATTTTAAGACATTTTGATTATAAACCACCAGTTTTTCGGCGAATTTTCTATAGAATAGTTTAGGAAAGAAGATTGAGGCACCTTTATAAAATTTAAGACCTGAATCCTCTCGATTTTAGGACGTAGTAATCTTGTATCATCAATTTTTAAGCAATAAAATGACTTTATTATAGAGTCTTAAAACCAATCAATAACTCAATGAAAGCAAATTAAAATTATTCCATGTATCTTTCATAGGTATGAGAGAAAGGCCCTCTATATATTGCCATGCATAACGTCTCAGGACTTACAAGAGATAGCGCCTAGCCTGGAAATGGGACACCCATATTATTGACCTATAATTGATGAATGGCCACCATGTTAATTAAAATGAGACTAATTCAATTAGAAGAGCTCTTATTATGCAATAACAATAAAAAAACAAAATGTGCAAGAATCATAGCTAATTCTCAAAATGCTTGAAATTGTTTCACAACTTTCACAGTAGGACGATTTTATAGTAATTGCCCGGGCCGAAAAAGTTTGCCAGTCCGTCACTGACAACAATGGGAGAACGCAATTTTCTTTGTTCTAATCGAAAATAAACCAAATGTAAACTTTAATACATAAAAATGTAATTTAACTCAAACGACAGTATAAAGAATCAGAATGTAATTAGAATTACAACACCCTTGATGATATTTAAATCAATTATCCGATTATTTAGAATCAATAATGGAACAGGCTGTATATTATGTATACAAGGCTACATTGAATTTCTAATAATAAACACCTAAATTTTTGTTAAAATCTTGGCGAAATTTCCAATGTTATTTATTCTTTATTATCATATATCTATAGAATAGTGTTGATCAATTAATTAAAATTATCATAATATTTACAATATTCTCCTTATCTATAATTATATTTGAGATGCACATATTTTTTCTTAATAAATATATAAGATTATTATTATTATAAATGAATCATCATAATCTTTTTTTAAATATAAACATATAGAATAGAACATATGGAAATATACTTGTTGTATCTAACAATATTTTTTTTTTTTATAAATTGAAATAAGAGAAATATCATTGGAAATATAAATTGAAATAAAAGAAAATGAAATAGAAACCTTGAAACAATTTTGACTCATTCACGAATTAATACCTTATTGTTATCGGTATAAAGAATAATTACCTTTACTTGCAATTGCAATTAACAAATAAATGAGTCAAAAATTATTTATTTGAATTTCAATATTTACTTAATTTCTTGGAATTTTAAATGATAATAATGAAGACATTTTTTTTTCGAAAAAGACAATAGAAATACAGGAACTGACGTTAATATAATTATCATAAAATATCATGAAATAATTTGCGACTTTCTATGATTTTTACTCATATTAATGATAACAATAATAATAATAATAATAATACCATCATCATTGTGGTTTTTCTCCCTTTAAACATAACTTATCTAATTTATCTTAATTGGACACAATTCCAGAAATTATAATATAATAACAAAAGAAACCAGGATATTATAATTCACAATTTGTATTATCAAAGAAAAACATTAGAAAGTTTTAGATTATTATAATATTTTAAACGTTTAACACACAAAAAAAGACGTTACGTAAATCCAATGATAAACAGAAATCATTCCATTTTCTTTTAAATCAAAGAAGTGACGAATTGATAACACCATCTAATTCCGGTGTTAATTAATTTTTAAATGGACTGATTCACACAGTTTTTATAAAAGATTTTAAAGAATTTGAAAAATTTTCAAAACGAATCAATTTTTATTTATTTATTTTCCTTAATCAAACGAATTAATTAAAACCAACAATGAATCATCATTAGAATAAAATAACTTCCTATCAAATTAAATAAAAATAAAAATAAACAGACACTGTTAATAATCAAGTCTTGTTGTTGTTGATGATGATTATATCAAAATAACAGCATCCTCATCCTTTTCAATTGATAAAAACAATAATATCGATTCATGTTAATATACAAAAAGGGTGGTTGTAAAGTAATTTTCCGGATATTTGATCAGGAAATTAATAATTTTCCATTCTAATTATTTTTGGGGTGATATAATAATTATATAGTTTTTAATTTTTAAATAGGTCTATAATATAAATGTATTTTCTAGGAATTATTGAGAAATTTTAACATGTGTGCAATGCAAAATTAGATGTATAAACAAAAAAATTGTTGAATATTCAACAATAATAATAATTATTATCATTAAAAAAAAAGCGACACATATGTTTTTGTTTGAAAATTTTTACACATTTATCATTATTTTAATCTAAAAATTGCTATTAAATTAGACTTAAGATTAGATTAATCAAATATTATATTTTCCTTTCAGTTTCAAGGGATTTTACTAATTTTACCAGGAATTAAATTTACCGATTTAAAATTGGTATTTATAATCGAATTAGTAACACTTTCACCATTTCCCTGAATTAATTAATATTAAATATCCGTAAATTTGTACTGAATAGGACACATTTATGTCCTTTAAGTTGGTCATAATTGCAAAATTAACACTCATTGTCGTGTTAACAATGTAATATACGAATCTAGTAACCCCAAATTGGCTTCAACATTAAATTTATCTGAATTAAACCAAACTAAAATTTAAGCTTTCTTTTTCAACTTCCCATTATAAACCCATCCTTATTAACTGTACAATTGAATTTGTTTGATAATTTCAATTATAAAAGACAGAAATATTAAGATACAGGTGTTATAATTTCAGCCACTAAATAATGAGGATAAAGAGAACCTGTCTTATTGTACACAACACGAATAAAACCAGGGGAGAAAATGAGAAAAAGGAATGTTGTTTGACCTGTATGCCCTAGAAAAAAAAGTAGAATAGTGGACACACATACAAATAAACCAACAGAAAGGGCACTACCCTCGAATCAAAACAACATCAACAACATCTGATGAAACAACACACATTTATATCAATGCCCCTATAGTTGAAATATTTTTATGATTATTATTATTATTATTATCATTATTAACACCAATTATATTGAAAGAAGTATAAATAGGAAGTCTTGTTGTTTGTTGATCTCGATGCGACACAATTACAAACAACCGTTATGTGTTAAATATCTAGAACGTTGGAATTTTTGTTTTGTTTTACCACGTAATTTCATTATTATTAATTTAATTAAATTATTAATTACAGATTGAACAATAATATTGCATTAAAATAATAAAAATTGCTTACCTTTAATGTGTATAAAATGTTGGAAATAAATTGTAAAAAATACACAATTACATAATTAGATGAAATGTTAATTAAATTAAATTGATTAAAAAAAATTAATTAAAACAAAGCACAACTTAAAAGAATTCGTAAAAATAAAACAATCAAACCTCCACCTCTAACGACTAAAAACGAACTGAAGAAAATGGGGGATGAACAAAGCAAATAAATAAAGCGCATGCGTTTAAAATTCAATCAAGTCATTAATAAAATTTATAACAACTATTGATTTATTAATTGTAGAAATTAATTAAATTTAATTTGTTGTAAATATCGAAAACAAGTAGATTTTTATTATTTTTATGGATTTTAATCACATTATTGTTTAGTGTAAAATTAAAGTCACTAGATCACGACAGGTGGGCATTGGCGTCCGTTTACCGTTACAATAGCGGAGAAAATAACAAAATTCTTACAATTTCCTAATTAAATATCACAATACGCTTTATTTAATAATTATTTTATTTAAAATCACCAATTTTAATGTCAATTTAATTAGATTAATTCAATAATATAGTTTGGATGGATAAGCTACGCCTATGGAGACAATTTAGTGACAAATGATTCGATAACTATTACCAACTTATGAGAAATAAAATTTATTTGAACTACTAAATTGGTGATTATAGTGCATGCTACAATTTAAGAACTTGACTCTAATAGATTTGTTCATCTAGTTTTAGTAAGTTGTTGTTAGATTATAAATAAATATTATTGATAGATAAATAAATAGCGACTCGTTATAATTAACAGAATAAGCCTGAATAGTTTAGTTTTAAAATTTTGGTTAAGACTATACAAGTAGTGAATTTATGTTTCGTAAGGTTGGTAATAGCTGTCAAATTATTGTTTTTATAGGTTAGTTTCAATTATGAGTATTGTTAAGCATAAGATTAAAAAAGAAAAATCAAAATTATCAAAAATCTCGTTAAAATCTGATAGTGATAGTGATAGTGGTGGTGGTGATGAACAAGAACTATCCTATTATGTAAACGATAGAGTTAAATTAATGAAACAAGTATTAAAAATTATCAAACCGAAAAAGATTAAAAGTATGGCACCTGATAGTATCAAAGTAAATATATTATTAATTTTATATCAAATAAATTTAATTAAAATCGATTTTAGGATCTCGATATAGAAGAAATAAATTCAATGCTATTAGAAGAATTATTAGGAATATCAAATAAACGTTTAAAATATATATTTAATGGTAAAAATTTAGATGAAGAGAGCAGTTCAACGACCGATGAAGATAAACAACCAATTGATGTGATCTCATTAGATGATATAAGTGATGATGATTTCGTTATCAATGTTGATGATGACGGTAATAATAAGAATAATAATAAAACAAAAAAACGTAAAATTAAAAAAGAAAATAAAACAACTAAAGATACACCAGCAGCAGCAGCAGCAGCCACCGAGGAAAATCTAATGAGTGTTCTTGAATTGTTAGAATTACAAGCAAGGGCACGTGCTATACGATCACAATTATTATTAGAAACAGCACGTAAAAATGACGAAAACAACGACAAAACGACAATAGAAGAAAATAATGATAAGAATAATAATGATGATGATGAGGATGCTGTGATTATCGAATGTCCAAAACATGATGAAATTGTAATAACATCATCGTCATCAAGTGATTCAGAATGTGATAATAATGATAAACAACAAGAACAAGAAAATAATGAAACACCAGAAATACAAATTGAGGAAAATAATGGAAAGAAAATCAAATTAATTCGTGATCGAACTATTAAAAATGTAGAAACACAACAGATTGATGATAGTGTTGAAAAAAATAATGATAATATTGATGTTAACACAGAATCGAATAGTACAAATCAGAATATGGACGATACTATTGTTATTAATATCGATGAGAATGATTTAATTAATTAAAAATTGATTTTATTACAAACAAAAGTATAGAAATCATGTTTACACCCAAATCCTAATTGATTTATAATCTAGATAATCGGCTTTGTATACCTCGTAAAACATTAACTAATTTATCTGTATTCGGTTTACTGTACAATATCGATAAGATACTTGCCACAGTGTCCTGGCATTGGGATATAATCTTCCTTCTATAAAAAAAAAATATTTATAAAAGTTCTAGCAATAAATTAACAATACTTACTTTTGTACACTATTGTACGATTCATGATCATTCAAAAATGATGTAATCAAAACAGCTATAGCTTCAAATAGATGAAATTCATTTTCTTCTTTTTGCCAAATTTGCACTTCACTCATTGTTGCAATTAAACGATTATAAATTTCTAATAATAAATCAATTGGTATTTCCATTGATATAAATTCTAATGGTACTAATGATGTATCAGCCTTTAAATATGTTGATAATTGTTCTAATTCAGATATTAAAAAATTTAATGGAAAACAATGATTTGTTATACCACATTGTCGTGCAATTTGTTTAACTTTTGCTAATATTTGTGTTAAACGATTATTTGGTGTACCAGTACCAATACGTACTTCACGTCGTAATATATTTTTCCATATACGTTCAACTAGATTTTCATCCATATAACCGGCACAATTAATTATTGATAATTGACATTCCCATAATTCAAATGGTTCAGCGAAATTTTCATACAACTAGAAAATTATAAAGCAGTTCTATAATAAAATACAGGGTGTATACAGACTATGTAGCTCTAGAGAATATTCTTGTTGTTTTAACAACCCCCATTATATGGGGTGGTAGTACAAACCACTCTCTTATTTTAAATCGAGCAGTATTTTTTATTGTATTGTTGAATTCTGTGGTTAAATCATGAAATTTTACATTTTACTATTTTAGATTAAAAAATTCATATCTTTGAAATAATTGCAAGGTTGACATTTGAAGTCTTAATAGAACAAATAATGAAGCATTTAACAATATTTCAGATAATTTTCAAACTAAATTTTTTTCACTTATTTTAAATATAACCCTATAGTTGTTTTATATGGTTGAATAAAGAAGAAAATTCTGCAATTTTCTCCCCTGTCTGAAAGTGTCACACATCTAATCGCCCATGTCGAATTAATTCACATTAAAAGAAATGCATAGAAGGCTTAGGAAAATGACATCAACTGTGACATTAATAAAGATTTCTACATCTTTACCACATTCCTTATGCATAAAAAAATTAATCTTACTTTAATTAATTTATCAATTTTTAGCATTTTTTTTTCATTGAAATAGTCAATAATTTATTAACTATATTGATTGACAATTGAATTGAAACTTGTTTTGCTACGCCTTCTATGTTTTTTATTACAGATGAATTAATTTGGCTTAAGTGACTAGATGTACCTTTTCTTTCAGGGGAGAAAATTAGACGAAATTGTAAATTTTGAATAAATGAAAAATATCAAAGATAAGTATAGGGAATGTTGATAATAATTTTTCTCTTTATCAGACCATTTAAAGAAAATATGGTGTATTATTTAAAATAAGTTAGATATTACGGTTTGAAAATTGCCTGAAAGAAAGATTTATTTCAGCTAAACGTTAGAAGATAATTAAATGATTTAAACTTTAATAGAAAGCGTATTATTTGTGCTAATTCAATTCAAATTTTCAATCTTTCAGTGTTAATAGTTTCAGGAATATGATTTTTTTAATTAAATACTGCAAAATGTAAAATTTTACAAAAGTCAAAGTATCTGAAAAATTGTAAATACAAGTCACATTATTAAAGTCATCTTTGATTTAATAATGCACCCCTATATGTATTACGAGGCTTGCTAGAATAACGAAAATATTTTAAAAACTAGAACTTCTTGTCTTTCTAATAGTCCATCGTATCTATATACAGGTGATTCAAGAGGATGGGCCATTAAAAGTATGAGAAGTTCTAGTTATTGGAAGTTGATGGAATTTGGTATGTAGCCATTATATCCCCTGAATTTTCACTAAAAATTATTTTCGTCGTACTAGTTACCTCCCTTATATGGGGTAGTACACCCTACTCTCTTATTTTAAATGGAATGCTATATTTTTTATTACATTCTTGAATTCTTTAATAAAATCGAAGGAAACTTTGATAACATGAACCATGGTCTAGCGCTGAAAGTTTTTCAGATATTTCAGCTTTTAGTTCAATTTTAAAACTTGCAGTGTTTAATTGAAAAATTCATATTTTTGAACCTATAGCAGTTGGAGTGTTTAAACAGAATTAAATTATCTTTCAGCGTTTAGCTGAAATAAATTTTTCTTTCAGGCAATTTTCAAACTATAATATCTTGCTTATTTTAAATGGAACACCATATTTTTCTTTATATGGTTGGATAGACAAAAAAAATCTGTATCAAACTTATAAATATATAAACAAATCCGATAAATATTGATTTAATTAATTATCAATTTCTTCCATTTTCCTTCCTAGAGATAGTCTAAAATTAATTAATTAATTTCATCTTAATTGTGACAATTGAATTGAAGGTTGTTTTGCTAAGACTTCTATGTTTTATTTTTTCTTTCAGGAGAGAAAATTAGACGAAATTGAAAATTTAGAAGAATTGAAAAAGTATGAATTATAGGTATAGGGAATGTTAATACAGTTCGATGCGGAATTTTTTTCTCTATCTAGCACTATAATGAAAATTATGATGTTCTATTTAAAATAAGCAAGATATTATAGTTTGAAAATTGCCTGAAAGAAAAAATTATTTCACCTAAACGCTGAAAGATAATTGAATTCTGTTGGGTAAAAGTATATCAGCTTAACTACATAATTTCAACGTTTCAACATTTCAAATGCTGTAGCTTCAAAAATATGAATTTTTCAATTAAACACTGCAAATTTTAAAACTGACAATAAGAGTCGAAATATCTGAAAAACTTTTACCGCTAGACCATGGGTGATGTTATTAAGGTCACCTTCGATTTTATTGAAGAATTCAAAAATGTAATAAAAAATATAGCATTCCATTTAAAATAAGAGAGTAGGGTGCATGACCCCATAAGAAGGGGTAGCTAAAACGACGAAAATAATTTCTAGAGAAAATTCAGGGGACAGAACGACTATATACGAAATTTCATCAACTTCCAAGAACTGGAACTTCTTATACTTTTTATGGCCCATCCTCTTGAATCATCCTGTATGTATAACAGGGTGAACCAAAATTCGTTCCGACTATAAGGCTATCCCAGTAACTAAATAACTAAAACTGTAATACAGATCTACTTTTTTCCAACTAATTCAATGGTCAAAACAAAACTGCGCTATCTTCTTTTGTTGTCGAGTAATAAGAAAAAAGTGAATATTTTGTGATTTTCTCAATTGCTTTTATCTTGGATACTATCACAGATATAAAAAACAACAATAGAACGTTATACAGACACTTCTTCAATTAGAATTCAATAATGCATTTTGCTTTTTGATTATTTTGATAATTTCGGAGTTGTGATATAAATTGTATTTTTTTTTTAACATAAAATAAATTTGAAAATTAGATTATCAAAGAGCTTATTTTTTGCTAATCTCAAAAATATATACATTTTTAGTTTTATCTTAATAAACAACGAAGATATTTAATTTTTTAATCATTTAGAATGAGGTTTCTTTAAATTTGAAGTCAAAGTTGGCTGTCAAAATTTAATTATGAACATACTACTGAACTGTCAACCAATACTTTGACATTTGAACTTATGTATATCGAGTATAACACGGTACATTTCCTTTCACAGTTGGCTGTGCTGTTTGTTACATAGTATCGTAGCTTGGTTCATACTTTATTACATTTGAAATTTGTTAATGTATTTTTCAAGTGGCCGAACTAAGCTAAGATACTACGTAAGAAAGGCATAGCCAACTGCGAGAGGAAATACCGTCGTACACCCAGTATACTATATTTCAAATGATCGAACTAAGTTACGATAATACATAAACAAAATCACAGCCAACTGTGAGAATAAATACTGTGGTACGCCTTGTATACAGGATGTACCACTGTATTTTTTCTGGCAGTTGGCTGTGTATTTGGTGACGTAGTAACATAAGTTGATTCACATTTGACATTTGATAATGTATTTTTCAAATGGCCGAACTAAGTTACGATAATAACCAAAGGCACAGTGAACTACGAGACCACATACAGCAATGTATCAAAAATTGTGGTATGTTCACAATTAAGTTTCCATAACCAACTTTAACTTCAAAGCAAAAAAAAAGTATCTGTCGTATTTTAAGTGTATTGAAACACTTTCGCTTAAAAAATTTAAAATTTGACAGATTTGGAGAATTTTTAACAACTTTTCCTATTTAACAACAATGTTAAATAAAACCACAATTATACCGAGTGTACCACGGTGTTTATTGTCGCAGTTGGCTATGCTTTTGGTTCAACCATTTGAAAAATATATTAACAAATATCAAGTATGAATCAAGTTACGATACTACTCACCAAAAGTGGTATACTCTGTATACTTATTTGAAATCAGCAAAACAGCATTGAATTAATCGGAAAATATATCTTCCGGTTACCGAGATAGCCTATCGTTGAATAGAATTTGGTTTACCATGTATGTACAATACAAAAATTGAGAAATACCTGTGATATTTGATATAAATTCGCATTTAAAGCATTGATAGCCTCCTCAGCATTCGGATGGGTATCCTTTAATAATGTTAAATTTTCTAAAATCTGCTCTTGTACTTTTGCCACTTCCATTTTATCTTCTAAATCACGAAGAAATACACCTAGATACGGTGCATAACCAACTTTATCACTACGCATACACATTATAGCACGTGTTAAATATTCTAAACGATCTTTTAATTTTAATGATAATCTAAAAAGTTAAAAATCAACAAACAAAAAACCTATAAATTATAAATAATTTTACCCAGATTTTGATGCTAAACTATCGAGAATCTTTGCAGCTGCAGCATGATTATTATTATTCTCATAATATTTCCATAATAAATCAATTATATTAGTATTATCAGGATTCATTTGTGATGTATGCAATAGATATGTTTCCAATGATGGATTATTCACTTTAATTAAATCATTTATCATATGTTTCGACATCATCCAATCGTATAAACCTACATGTAGAATTTCGTCTGGATATTCCAAGATTTCGTTAACAATCTGCATTACCTACAATAATAATTTAATTAATTAATTAATTAATAATTGAAAATTATAATTTACTATAGTTTTATTTTCTGAATTGATTTGCATATCGGTAATGTTTAAACCTGTCGGATTCTCATTATATAAGATATCCAACATATTAAAAATCTCCTTATAAATATTCATACGTTTATTAAAGATTTCGTGTCCTTGTTGATCACCTATTATTGTTGTATTATTTACCGATGCTGATTCTTTATAAAAATGTCCAGCTATATTATCTGGATCGATTTTTTTCGCACATGTTGTACATAAATCAATAACAGCATTATATGCTTTTAATATAATAAATTGTTTACAAATTAATGTTAAATTAATATTTGGTGCTATTGATTTACATAATTGTAATGCTGATTGTAACATCTCTTCTTTCTCGTCTAAATTCGTTAATGTTTTTGTTGATTTTAATAATTCATTTGCTTTTGAAAATGTTGCATCCTCAATTCTATATAATAATGGACATATTTCACGTAATTTATGACTAATTGAATCAATACTAGCATTATCATTTAAATAATTATCAATTAATGTTGTTATTAATGATGTACATAATTGATGTCCGTATAAAAATAGATCTTTAAATGTTGTATTTTGTAAAATTTCTTGTTGTTGTTCAGATAATTGATTGATTAATATATGAAATTGATGTTCACATAAAATCTTCCATAAACCAATCACTTGACAACAATGAGACGTGAATACTTTTAAACTATTTAAAGATAAACGTTCCTCAATTTGTGCATCTTGTATTGTGTGATTTAAACGATCTTGTTGTTGTTGTTGTTGGATTGTAACAATATTTGTACCATCAACCACTGATAATTGTGTATTTGTTAATAAGAAATTGTGTAAAGTTGTTAAACAATTCAAAATCCATTTACAACAATCGTTCGATACACTACTAGAATTCTAAATACAAACATTAATAATAATCGAAGTAAATCGAAATAAAACATACAATTGTTGTCTTAGAATCGATGATAATCTTCTCGATACATCTACGATTCCAAATCGGTCTCAAAATCCTCCCCAAATACAAATACAAACCGTTATGTTTCGATGAAAATACATAAGGGCTATTTAAATCGAAACCTGAATGGTTTACATAACTTTGTTGGTGTTGTTGTGGTAATGGTGTTGAAACTAAATTCGGTGAGAATATTGTACCTGAAACTAATAAAAAATCAATTATAATTCAAACAATCAATGAAATATTTTACATAAACTAGTTTGATTTGATGTTGTTATTGTAGTTAAACGTGGTTCACCACCATATAAGAAGAATGCACGAATTGCAGCTTCAGCTAATTCGATATTTTCATCAATATCTAAACATGCAATAATTAATGCTGTTGCACATGCTTGATCTTCTTTCTGTATCATAAAATATGTTTTAACTAATTCATTATCAGGACCACGATTTTCATTTAATAATTTCCTTAATATATCAACAGGACGTAATTTTGTAAATATATAACAACCTTGTGATGTTAATATAACAAATTTTTTTGGTTGTTTATAATGTTGATTAATTATTAATGGTATACAATCATTTTTATAAAATTGATCTAATGGTGTTGTTTGTTGTAATTCAGCTATTGCTAATACACAACTATCTAAATTTATTGTTGTATATGATTCCATTAAATTTGTACTAAATGGAAATAAATCGGAATTAATACACCATAAAACATCTTTATCGTTAACTGTAGATAACAAAATAAGATTACGTTGATTATAATGTGATAAATGTACAGATCTTGGACGGATTGTTATATTAGCTGAATAACCAGGTGGTAAACGTACATGTAGTAAATATAATGAATACGGACGTTGTTTCTGTTTTTGTTGTTGTTCTAATTGTTGTTGTATTGTAATATTAATAAAATTTGTTGATAAATAAAACCGTACACCTGTTTGTGTTACAGCAACTAAATTAATATGATACGATTCATCTAATTCAACTGGTGATATACTGACAATAGGTCGGAAATTTTGACTATCTAAAGTTCTAAAAAATTTACAAAATTATAATGTTATTCAAACAAATTTCTTGTAACTTACTTGACAATATTGACGGCTTGATTTACTAATGAAGCTTGTGAGATTTTTGTAATTTTATGAAAGCCATCACCTTTATCACCTAAATCATATACTTCAATTGAACCTTTCTCTGTTAATACATAGAGAATATGTCGACTATTATCGATCACAATTTGTATAATACCATCATCATCATTTAAGGCAGCATTTAAAAATGATGGTATTAGAAATGATAATGTACTAGTTGAATGATTTACTTTCTTATAACGTTTCCCAAACCAACTAGTTTCAGCATAATAGATAATTTCATATAAACAACCATCTTTACTACCTAAAAATAAACGACCATCTAATGTACTTGTTATTGTTGAATATGTTACACCATCTGTTGGTATTGTAAAGATTGGTTCTGGTATTAATTGTATTTCATCATAACCACCATTTGTACGTTGATTAAATGTTACACCCAATATTATAATATCAATTGATGTTATTAAAATTAATAAATGTTTTATGAAATTATGAAAAACACCAGGTTTTGGTTTAACTAAACCAACACATAAAATTGTCTCATTTAAACCATCAAAATATGCTAAATCGGAATTCTCTTCAAATGTCCATACATAAATGTCACTATCTACCGTTAACCAAGCACGATTAATTTCCGGAAATAACCCCATCATACAATGACATTGGATATCTTATCAAAACGGTTAAGAAATTCGATAAAAGCAAGAGTTTTAAGATTACAAGAACACAAAAATCGAATCATCTTGAATGTTTTGGATGATACAATTTTTGTGCCTAAATCGTGTCTTACACTCATCCCAATTTGGGAGGTGAATTTCAATGAATTTACGTCCATAAGCTTGAAAATCTATTAAAGGATACGACCAAAATGCTCCAAAATTTCCGGCGGTAATGGCACTTTATTTGTTAAACGTATCTGTGGCATATTAGCCAAAGCTGATGGAAAATTACTCAATATTGGATAATCGTAATCAGTTAGACCACTAGCTGTAGAATGATTCTGTTGATTAACATTCATTAATTCTAAAAGTGTTGGTGCTGAACAATCAATAGCTAATGCTCGATCTATATTACGAGCAGCCATTTCCATTGTTTGAACTGAAATCTGTTCCGTACTATCCATTTTATTAATTATACCTAAAATTAATTAATAGTATTTGATTTGATTAAACACAATAATAATAATAATGAAAACTACTTGGAAAACAACAGTAAAATTGAGGTTATACCGGCGATGCAGCAAATGGCGCCAGAACACTGCTACCAACATTCTCACATTAATAAAATCAAAGACTTATGAAAATTTCCAAAAAATATCATGAGAATCACTCGAGATTTAAAAATAAAATCAATTCCAAATGTACAAATTGCAAAATAGCGTGCAACAATCTGTTTTTTCTCTCAAAAATAGCAATTTGAATTCAATCAATTTTGGGTTAAGAGTTGTCTATACTGTTTACAGCAAAATTACTAAATTATCCTAGAATAGAGATGAGTACAACAATCGCCTAAAAATATTAGATTAGCTTGATAGTTTGAAACCCTATTTAAATTTATTATTATTCAATTTTTGTTATTTTTTAATTTGCTTTAGAAGTAATTTATTCAAAGTGTGTCATATAATAGTAATTTACATATCATTTTGCGTATTTTGCGTTGCCTATACCGCCTCTATTGTCTAATGCGAGCATCTATACATTAACTGGAATGGCTACATATATAGTCAGTCTAGTGCTGTTAATTTATGGTATTTCTTTTTACAATACATGTGAATTATACTATTTTATAACAGTATTTTATGCCGTATTCTATTCAAAAATTGTGTATGTGTCTGGTCACTGATCAGACACATACACAAACGAATAAAATGTTGATATTTCGGTTTAGAATTAAGGAAAACATCAAATTCCTATTTTTACTTTTATATAGCTGTCAAAGACGTAAAGTTTATACTAACATAACCTTACCCTACGTTTCCAGCTGTTTGCTGATCAGACACAGGCACAAGCGAATAAAATGTCGTTAATAAGACTTAAAATTAAAAATAAAATACAAATTATTTACTATTTTCTGTTCTAATTTCACTTTCGTTTACCTGTTAAAGGGTTAAGAATTATGTCAACATAGGCTCCTTTTTTGAATGCTGTATGAAACCCGGTATTAAACCTTTAATACATACGATATTTATTGTATTAAGTAGATGCATTTTACAACTGTATTATACACACTCTACACTCACATCACACGGTTGTAGCCATTCCAGTTATATATAGAATTCAATGATGTGAAGTTAGTAATTTGGTAATTTCACAAGTCAGTGGTGCCAAACTAAGAAATTTTCAAAATGTCACCGCCTTGATTTTGACGTTTGATAAAAACAGAATTAATTATTTTTTATTTGGAAAATAATCAATTTTTCTAAATAAAAGTAATAAAACAACAAATTATTTATAATTTTTGGCAATTTAGATGAATTAAATTGGTAATTTTATTAAATTTTAATCTCAAATATTTGTTTAATAATTCATGTTTTTTTAATAAGGAAATAAATTAGATTGAAAAATGGCACGACAATCAACACAAAATGAGCGAAAAATTGCTGAAAAATTGATAATTTTAAATGATCGTGGTGTTGGTATGTTAACACGTATCTATAATATAAAAAAAGCTTGTGGTGATGCTAAATCGAAACCGAGCTTCTTATCTGATAAGAATTTGGAGTCATCGATTAAAAATATCGTCCGTCGTTTTCCTAGTGTTGATACGAAAAGTTTAACAGCCATACAAGGATTAAAAAATGAAATTATCAAATCATTATCATTATATTATTATACATTTGTTGATTTGTTGGATTTTAAAGATCACGTTTGTGAATTATTAACAACAATGGATGCTTATCAAGTTGATTTGGATATAACGTTAAATTTTGAATTAACAAAAAATTATCTTGATTTAGTTACAATATACGTATCATTAATGATATTATTATCACGTGTTGAGGATCGTAAAGCTGTTTTAGGTTTATTTAATGCAGCTTATGAGATTGTTAATTCATCATCTGATACAAGTTTTCCACGTCTTGGTAATATGATTACAGATTATGAGATACCATTTAAGAAATTATGTGAAGAATTCATACCACATTCACGTTTATTATTAAATGCATTACAATCATTAATGCCAATTTATATACCAAGAAATGTATCAGCAGATAAATGGCGTTCTGAATTAAAATTAAGTCTTGTTGGTAATCCAGCAACATTATTAAAACCAGTCCAATCAGATCCTGATCGTACAACATGTGATTCATGTGAATATCTATCATTAGATACAATGGAACGTTGGATAATATTCGGTTTATTATTAATACATCAAAATCTACAACAGGATCATTTAAATAAATTATGGATAAATGCATTAGAATCATCATGGGTTATACCATTATTTCGTGATGAAGTTGTCCATATACATCAATATATTATTAATTTTTTTGATACATTAAAAGGTTATAGTAAACGTATATCAGAAGTTAAAGATTGTTATAGTCAAGCAATACAAAAAGCTGGTTATCAACATCGTGAACGTCGTAAATTTTTACGTACACAATTAAAAGAATTAGGTTTAATATTTATGGATCAACCTGGTTTATTAGGACCAAAAGCTTTAATGGTATTTATGGGTTTATGTTATGCACGTGATGAAATTTTATGGTTATTAAGACATAATGATAATCCACCACAACAAAAAAATAAAGGTAAATCAACAGAAGATTTAGTTGATCGACATTTACCAGAATTATTATTTCATATGGAAGATTTACGTGTTTTAGTACGTAAATATAGTCAAGTTATGCAACGTTATTATGTACAATATTTATCACATTTTGATGCTATTGCATTAAAGATGATGATGCAAAATTTAAATAATTGTCCAGAAGATGAAAGTATAATATTATCATCATTATGTAATACAATTGCAAATTTATCAGTTAAACAAGTTGAAGATAATGAAACATTTAATTTTTTTGCTTATCGTTTAGATTGGTTCCGTTTACAAGCTTATATATCAACAATTAAATCACCATTACGTATTATTGATAATAAGGATTTAGTTAAATTTCTTGATATGGTACAATTTCATACAAAAATGGTTGATAATTTAGATGAAATGTTAATTGAAACATCTGATTTATCAATATTTTGTTTTTATAATCGTATATTTGAAGATCAATTTCATATGTGTTTAGAATTTCCAGCACAAAATCGTTTTATTGTTGCATTCCCATCAATTTGTAGTCATTTTCAAAATTGTACACATGAATTATGCCCAGAAGAACGTCATCATATACGTGAACGTAGTCTATCTGTTGTTAATATGTTTTTAGATGAAATGGCAAAAGAAGCAAAGAATATTATAACAGCTATATGTGATGCACAATGTAAAATGAGTGATAAATTATTACCTAAAAATTGTGCACATTTAATATCACAACAGATTAATCGTAAAAAAAAGGAGAAAAATAAAAAGAATCTATTAGAAATTGAGAAACCTGGTAAAGAGAGTTATCGTAAAACACGTGAGAATTTAACAACAATGGATAAATTACATATGGCATTAACTGAATTATGTTATGCTATTAATTATTTTTCAAATATAAATGTATGGGAATATACATTTGCACCACGTGAATATTTACATCAACATTTAGAAATACGTTTTGCACGTGCACTTGTTGGTATGGTAATGTATAATGCTGATACAAATGAAATAGCAAAACCATCAGAATTATTAGTTAGTGTTAAAGCTTATATGAATGTATTACAAACAGTTGAAAATTATGTACATATTGATATAACACGTGTATTTAATAATTGTTTATTACAACAAACACAACCAGTTGATAGTCATGGTGATAAGACAATAGCTGCAATTTATACACAATGGTATTCTGAAGTATTATTACGTCGTGTTAGTGCTGGTAATATAATATTTTCAATGAATCAACGTTCTTTTGTTAGTATAACAGCAGAAGGCTCAATACCATTTAATCCAGAAGAATATTCTGATGTTAATGAATTACGTGCATTAGCTGAATTAATTGGTCCATATGGTATGAAACAATTAAGTGAAACATTAATGTGGCATATTGCAAGTCAAGTAATTGAATTAAAAAAATTAGCTGAATGTAATAAAGATGTATTATTATCATTACGTACAAATTTTGATAAACCAGAAGTAATGAAAGAACAATTTAAAAAATTAACAAATGTTGATAATGTATTACAACGTATGACAATTGTTGGTGTTATTTTAAGTTTTCGACAATTAGCACAATCATGTCTTACTGATATATTAGAACAACGTATACCATTTTTATTAAGTTCAATATTAGATTTTCGTCATCATTTACCTAGTGGTGATCCATTAAAAATTGTTAGTGAAATGACATCAGCTGCTGGTTTACCATGTAAAGTTGATCCAACATTAGTAAATGCATTAAAATTACAAAAACCTGAATTAGATAATGATGAACATTTATCTGTATGTTTATTAATGGTATTTGTTGCTGTATCAATACCAAAATTAGCACGTTTAGATCAATCATTTTATCGTGCTTCATTAGAAGGTCATACAAATAATATACATTGTATGGCATTAGCTGTTAATCATATATTTGGTGCATTATTTACAATATGTAATCAAGGTGATATTGAAGATCGTATGAAAGAATTTTTAGCATTAGCATCATCAAGTTTATTACGTTTAGGACAAGAAGCTGATAAAGAAGCAACGAAGAATCGTGAGTCTGTTTATTTATTATTAGATCAAATTGTACAAGAATCACCATTTCTTACAATGGATCTATTAGAATCATGTTTCCCATATGCACTTATAAGGAATGCTTATCATGCTGTTTATAAACAAGAACAAATGTTGGCTTAAATATTTCTTTATTATAATTTTTTTATTATTGTACAGGCTAAGTTAAAAGTAACGCATAATACTTTTCATTTCTAAATATTTTAAAAAAACGCCCAGACATTTAATTTTTCTTTTTTTAATTATTTAATTGTAATTATATCAGTTATCATTGTGAAAAAATCAACATCAACTTTTTTTTTAAAAAATTGCCCTTTCTATTTTTTATCACATTTTTGAGTAGAGCATGTTCTTCTACTTTTAGACATGCAAAAATAGTAGGGGATTACATTAATAACACTGTTTTGTAAAGAGGGCGTAAATATACCGATTTTAAATCAATAAAACCCCATAATATACTAGTGTGTTGTCGATATAACACACTAGTGTGTCATAGAAATTCGCATTCCTATTGGTCGTGATGTCGTTATAACGCACATAATTTTGTATAACCACAGAATAGTGATAAAATAACTAGAGATCCATTAAATTTGTTATTAGAGTTAGCGTTGAAACTGTAAAGGTATGTCTTGGATTGAATCATCACGTCAAATTTAATGACAGTTGTAACACAGAAATTGGCGAATTAAGGGGATTAAGAGAAAAATTACAATAATAATGTTTATTTAAAATAAATAAATGTTACAATAGATGCTGAAAATGTTCGTCATGTTGTTCCAAGTTTAAATCTACTGATAACATGTTGTAACATATCATTAAATTTGACGTTTGTCGTGATGATTCAATCCAAGACATACCTTGACAATTTCAACGCCAATGTGACCAAAATTGGGATTTTCTCAAAAATTTGCTTTATGGCATCTTAAAAAAAATGCACAGGCCTGTTAGACCAGCGTTAAGTGTAAAATCAAGCAGACCTTGGAATAAGCATTACAAGCACAGATCAATTACTCACTTAGAAATAAGTAGTCTGTGATTGCAAGCATTGATTTTTTTAGAGGATCAAGTAGGTATACGTTAAATATTTGTCAAATTAATTAGCAAATATGGCGGATTTAATTGTTATAAATAAAATTGCAAATTTGAATGCAATTCAGCTTTTTTTCATTCTTTCTTCTTATATTTCCTCTAAAAGTGACGATCCATAAGATTTACAATTTCATTTTTACTAGTTAATAATTTTGCCATGGTTGGCAATGAGTTTAGCAAATGCTTAATTGCCTACTTAATCGTGTAATAAACTAATGCTTGCAATGCTTATTCAAAAGTGATGTCATATTCGTATATTATGCTGATATATGGATAATATGATGACATGAAATCTTGCAAATTTCAGGAATTTTTTTCTTGAAATTTTTCGAATGTAACCCCTTACTATTTTTACGTATTTGAACGTAGAAAAATTAAGGGGTGCTATTTAAGTAAATTATTGGTGATGTTATTTCTTCGCAATGGTAACTGATAGAACCGTTTTGGTGCAGCCCCAATTAATTAATTTAGGCATTTTTAAAAATTTTCATAAGTGTGAAAGTTATGAAATTTATGCTTTACTTTTGACTCATCCTGTATATCGTTCATTTTTAGTATTTATTTGATTGCAAGTACAAGATAAATTATTTATAGGAGCACATTTGGTATAATCATCATGTACGCCCATTTTTTTTTATATAATAAATAAACAATTTTTATATCTGTACAAGTGTTGGGATTTCAATTTAAATTTCCTTCAAATTAATGATTTCTATAGACGACATTTATTGATAACAATTATCACAACAAATTTGATTTTTCAGGTACAAACATTACAAAAAAGTTTTGAGTTGTTCAAATATTCACATTCAATAGAGGGGTTTTATCTTTTTGTTTATTTATTTCAATTAAACATAAGACATTTATTTGATAATCTTCAATTAAAAATTGATAACAACACCATATTTGTTGATTATAAAATGGACGTTGTTATTTTTTGGGGACATTACAGAATATTCTATGACGCTCAATATTGACGGTATCAAGTGATTAGTCAGACATTAAATACTAAATATGGTTGATTTTTATGAAACTCATATTAGTTGATATGAAGAAGCATCCTAGGAGATTATTTTAAACTTCAAAGATGTAATAAAATTTTGAAGGAAATACCCACAATTGTTAATCTAATGCGCTAAGCCTTAAACTGCACGGCAAAAATAGCTGTATATGCCATTAACTTAGCAACTATCATCCATACTATGGCTAAACATGCTGTTTATTGTCTCTTTAACCATACGAACACAACAATGGTACAAAACAAGCTAAAGATGTTACTGCAAGTTTTGTAGCTTGATCCAAACACAGCATGTTGTGCATGAAGGGTCTGGCAATCTTTTATTACTCTTGCAGTTTTAAGAGGTGGCTTAGATATGCAACTAGCTGTGTGCGCGCTTAACTTAAGTCATTTTAAGTGTAGCTAGTTTTTGATTAACTTTCAAATGAGCTACAAGGTCCTGATTTTGCTGTAGTTACAAGTTTTTGAAATATTTTTCGAATTGTTAGCTAACTAATAGGAGTTTCATAAGAATGTTTAATGGCTCTTTTGCAATATTTTTAAGTTATAATAAGCAGTAGAATGCACAGCCTTTTCGTCTTTTCTTT
Source organism: Mylabris sibirica (assembly GCA_039776855.1). Taxonomy (NCBI): domain Eukaryota; kingdom Metazoa; phylum Arthropoda; class Insecta; order Coleoptera; family Meloidae; genus Mylabris; species Mylabris sibirica. Next base: position 8,569,808 of record CM077844.1, read on the forward strand.
TACCTAATTGATCTTAAAAATAAGCACATTAATTTTTATAATTAATCGAATTTAATTAACAGGAACATAATGATTGCAATTCGTTTTGAATGTATCGTTGTTTTCCAAATCATCTTTACGTTGTTCAATTTGATTCCCAATTTCTGGCATTGTGCACGATTTTGATAGAAAATTCCCATCATCATTTACAGTTTCATTATTTAATGATCTTGTACGTACTTTTGGTTTATTACAAATTCTTTTTAAATTATTTTTAATTTGTTGCTGTTGGAATTTCTCAACATCCTCCAATTTCGTGTACGTTCTTGTACGTTGTAATTCATCCACATTTAACGGACAAATATGTGTTGGTTGTAATTGATGGACTTCAACGAAACTACAATTTGTTCCAATTGGTGTTTTTATTATATCTGATTGTTTTGTATTTTTTAAACTACACAATGCCTCCTGTAATTCATTATCGAATATTGTGACCTGTCTTGGACGACGTACTGTAGCTGTTGTTGTTGCTGGTTGTTGTTGTTGTTGTTTTCTTCTACGGAACGAAACAACCAATGGCCTTCTAGAGTCATGTAGACGTGCCATTTCAGCATCCAAGTATCGTAATGAACTTTGCCGGCTGTAAGAATCTGTGTTGCTATGACTATTTACTTGCGATGACCGACCGGATAATGTTGAGTAACACCTACCTCCTGGTGTATGATGATGTGTCCGATGGAAGCATTGCTTATATGTGTTCTGTAATTATAACAAAACAACAAACAACAACAACAATACAACATACATATGGGAGTGTACAATAATATTTCACCTTACAATTAGCCATACCGTTGTTACATGGAGTCGTAGCTTGGTTCATACTGTACCACATTTGACATTTTTTCAATGAGAAAACAAACTGGCGAACCAAGCTACAGTCTTACATAACCAAAAGCGTTGAGTGAATAACATAGAGATTTCAGCTTTATGGAAGATTTGTAATCGAAAAATTTGCTCGGAAGATGCTGCCATCTATTTTTTAAGAGTCATAAAAACGAATCCTTGTTTTATTTTAAACTATTAGTGTTAATCTTGGCAATAATTTATGTGTTTTGGTATAGTGGCCTTCAAATTAGGCTGTAATATAATACAATTGTAATCATATTGCTTCCTCTTAGGCAGTAGATGTACTTGGTGATGTTTCTGGTCTGAAATTGTATTCCCATCGCCGGTAGTCTTTCGATAGTGTCGTCATCTGGTGGTCGGAACACTTACAACGCTTGGAGTACTTCGATAGTGGCGCTATCTGGTGTCAGGAGTACTTTTTTCGATTTCACAAAAAATCATAGACCTGATATCTCTGTTATTATTCACTCAGCATGACCAACTGCGATTTGAAATACCGTTATACATCTTGTATATTATAATAATATTATTAATACCAAATATAGTTGCATTGGATTGAAAAATTGGATTTAAGCTTGCAAGGAAGCATTCCCAGGTGTTCCTCTCCTAATTTCTTTAAAAAAAAATCGTTGAAAACTGACGATTTTGCACAAGAAAATCGTGATATGGCTCGCTCAAGACGTGGTCGTTTTTATATACTCATCACGGTACATAGAACTTGAGGATTTTGGTTTTAGGGGTAAATTTAGGTTGGTTATGCATACTGTTGTTAAAAAATCATCAATTTCCACCTCTTGTGGTTTACTTTTAAAGTCTTTTTTCGAGCGAGCAGCGCCCATTTGAGGCGTGATTTTACCTTCTAGATATAAGAAAACATGCATCTTTTAGATTTCAATGAAGAACAATACCGGATGTCCCGTAAGTCGCGCCTTTGCTCCATAGGGGCAGATAGAGGATGTAATTTTAAGACGAAAAGTTCTATACCATTTTTTCATTTGACGCACTTGTAATTAGTAATTAATTAAATTAGGTAGCCAATCAGATGCTCTTTTAGTTTGAATGGTTGTCGCGCTAGCCTGCTAATTGGTCCACTTCCCACATTGCACCGTCAAGACTATTTCCCTCTCTCTTTTCCCCGAGCGAGCACCTGATTGGCTACTGAATTTAATTAATAACTAATTTCCTGTGCGTCAGATAAGAATGTGGTACAGGACTTATCGTCTTAGAATTTCATTCTCTATCTGCCCCTAAGGAGCAAGGGCGCGATTTACGGGACACCTTGTATATTTTAGTCTGATCGTAATCGGAGAGGGACACCTGGGAATGTTTGTTTATTGGAAAAATCCTTCACAAATAAAAATTACAAAACGAAAAAAATCTATATATATATAAAAAGCTTTATTCTTCGTTTGTCGTTTATTTATTTGCTCTCCATTCAATATCGGCGTATTGTTGGAGAGCACTTATCCTCACCCGGCATTCTAACAAAATATCAAGGGATTATAGAGATAGATTTAGTTTTAGACTGTTCAACGGTGTCGTCATTATTTACGATAAAAGCTGTATCAACCCAAAAATTTGTACTTAAAAAAGTTTTATATTTGAATTGAATTAATTTAAAAGCTTTCCATCAAACAAACTACAAGATATGTGAGCATGTAGAATGCTGATGTGTATTTTTTTTCTTTCAAATTATAACTTTCCAAGCACGCTCTATTTGAACTTTAACCAGGACAAAAACAAGAGGACGACTCCACGACATATGATTTATCTACAATAATTTCGATTTAATTTGTTGGCAACGACCACGAAAAGTTGTCCTAGCAGTCTAAAATGTCAATTTAATGAGAATTTATTCGATTTTTTGTGGCTAATACGATTTTCTTCTCTTTCGATAAAATAAATAAAGTAAACTTTTTTTTACGTTTGTATGTTTTTTTGATTGCTAAAGTACACACTTACCTTGAAAGCTTCACGAAATTTGTGCGACATAATGTGGTATAATAATGGATTTACAGTTGTTGAAAGATAATAAAATACACCACTGACATATGTTAGAATTTGGAATGCAAGTATCATACCAGTTGATGTTTGTTTACCGTAAATTGCTAATAGACGTTGTGCATGGAATGGTGCCCAACAAATGAAGAATGCCACAACTACTGCAACTGTAAGCAAATAAATACAGGGTTTTTCATGTAAACATGGTTAATTGCAATAAATTCGCTATAACTCTTTCATTTATTTATCGAATTAAATAATTTTTACTAGAATTTGAAGGGGAACATCTAGACTAATTTTATTGGAGATGAAAGCACACTTCTATAATTTTTGGAAATGAAAGAAATTGAAAATTTATAGTCAACTATATAAGGCGTTTCAAAACATGTATCGGAAAATGATTCTTTGGCTTTTTCTGAGACAAAAAGTTTCCAATAACAAATGCATTATTTTCAAGATACAGGATGTTAAAGAATTTATTATCTTTTTTAGTTTCTTACTGTATCTTAAACAGTTCCTGAGAAACTGTCAAAAACCGAAAGAGAAACAGAAATTGGAAACTTTTTGTTTTAGAAAGAGCTAAAGTACCACAGGTTTCATTTTGCGACACATGTTTTGAAACATCCTGTATACAAAAATAGTTTTTTGAAAAATTTATGTTTCCTTACCAAAAAGAAAATCAAAAGTTTGCGAATATAGGAAGTGTGAGTAACCTGTTTTGAGAATTTAGGCCAGACGATTTCTTTCTTTTAAGAATCATAAATTTAAAAAAGTAAGGGAATATGTAATGAATTTCGAAGGACTAGTTTTATTTTTCAATGGTCAATTTTCGACGAATAACACAAGTTGGCAATGAAATGAACAATAACAACAGTTGTGATTTGTATGTAATTGACAAAATTGGACAGCTCTTCAATTTATAGTGTTACACTTTTTTTGCTTTTTTAAATTTATGGTTCTTAGGAGAAGGAATCTGTTGGTCTAAATTCTCAAAATAGGCCACTAACCCCTTTAAATATTCACTAAAAGTCCGATTTTACATTCGATTTTTTCTTCCGAGCAAAACAAACAAGAAATTTTTGTGTTTACACCATCCGAATTTCTTATCCGAGCCGTTACATCTGAGATTTTCATCAGATTTCTTCAGAATAGAACGTTCTCTAATTTCATCCGATTTACCCAAAAGTGTCATACTGTTTTGAGAATTTAAGGTTATACGCAAGTTGAAAGCATGTCAGTGGCTAAAGATGAGAATATCTGGGATTTGAGATGGATTCGTTTAGAAAAATCGGATACAAAAGTCGGACAATGTAAAGGAGCTTTAACTTTTGATTTTTTTTGCAAGCAAGAATTAATTGCCTAAAATATACTACTAAATATTTTTGTATATAAATAGTTGACGATGAATTTTTCAAAAGTAATTTTTCATTCGATATAGCGTAATTTCCAAATTTTTTTCATTTTCAAAAACTAGAAAGGCATTTTTATCTCTAATGGATAGTCGAGGTGTTTGATTCAATTAATTTATAGCAAATGCACTGTTATTTAGCATATTAACGTGAAAAAAACTGTATACAAGTTAAAAAAATAAATAAAAAAAAATTGATGTTTAGCGAGCAAAAAGTGTAGCAGAGAGAACTATCAACTACAGAAAATAGCCGTCAGTTATTTAATGGTTTGATGTAGGAACTTATTGCGTTCTAATCGTTTCTGTCATGGTAAGTATAACGTTGAAATTCAATATTGCATCACGGTAAATTTATTCAGATGATTTAAAAACAGATTTAATTTAAAAAAAAAATTGTGAATTAATTGAAGAATTTATATTTAGCCCGGCGCATCCACCATTTTTACACGACAAATAAAACCGGTAGGTTTATTTGAATAAAACAGAGACTCTTTTTTCTTTTATCCGATTTTTTTTTAAAATGCTACAAACTGGAATTTTAATATCAGTATTCGGCTTTATAACTGTCACTTCCAGTATTTCAATTTAGATAGTAAATGGGGCACAATTTCAAAGAATTCTTTTTATCTTTTATTGTATGTATTTCATCGATTCATTCAAGAGTAGTTTAATACTCTCTAATAATAATATTAATAATAATAATGATAATAGTGGTAAGATTAATGAGCTTGAAGCGGTGGAAAATTTGCTGATTCAGTTTCAAAACAAATATAATAAAAGTTTATAATGTGTATATCCGGTTTTTTTTCCTCTATTTTCTTCAATATCAATTTAAGCGTTTAAAATGGAAATTTTATGTTATAGAAATAATTTATAAAAGTTTAGAGATGAGGGAAAAAAATTGATTGATTTCACATAAACAAAATCTATTAAATTTACATTTTCAAATAGGGGTGGGTAGTATTATGTCTTCTTTTTTTTACAAAGAACACACTCATGCATACATGTTGTCAATAAAATACAAAAAGCAAACATGAATTAACTTTAAAATTAGTATTTGGCGTGTTATTGAAATACTACCAAACATACTGACGTAATTTCAAATTGCGCTTAGATTGGTGAGATTATTATTATTATTATTATTATTATTATTATTATCATCAAAATTGCTAAAACTTTGAATAGAGCAAACGTTTAGAATTAAATCACAAACGCATTCATTTAATTTGAGGATATTTAATGGATATCAAAGAACAAATACTAAAACATATTTATCTACTTTTGATAAATCATTTCATATGTTCCACATTAATAATTTAAATGAATATTCCTGTAGAACAACTAATCTTGTTAATAATTTAAATACCAGTATGGTTTCAAATAAACTATCTTCATGTGGATCTTTACTAAAGAAAATGAATAATAGAATAAAGACGATTGATAATTGATGAAAATCGAGAGATAATTTGTTTGAGTTGGATATACAGGGTGATTCACGTCGGACCAAAAGTTCTTATGGCAACTTCCCTTATTTAGCGAGCGATTCGAAAAAGGAGGGTGTGTAGAGATCATTTTAGCAAAATTTCGTAGCTTATTTGTAAGTTGGTCAAAAAATGCTCATTTCTGACGATTTCAAAATCCAACTAAACACGCAAAACGATTTGGAATGAGCCAAGGATCCTCCCAATATTGATTTTTTTCATTTTTCTTAATTTCATTCTGTAATAGATGGGAATATTTTGCATTTTTTTCTAGAATGCAATGGAGAAAAACAAAAATAATCAATGTTGGGAGGGTCTCCGAGTTATTCTGAGTCGTTTTGCGTCTTTATCTCAGTTTAGAAAATGGCAACCTTGCCCAAAACGATCGTTTTTTGACCAACTTTGAAATGAGCTACAAGGTTCTAATTTTGCTAAAATATTCTCTGGGGACCCCTCTATAAATCCTTGAAATATTTTTCGACTCGCTCGCCAAATAATGGGAGTTGCCATAAGAACTTTTGTGGTCCGACGTGAATCACCCTGTATTCAAAAATTGAGCTATAATATTAATCAGTAATCAGTGATGGACTGGTAAACTTTCCGGCCCGGACAATTAATATGAAAATCAGGATTTAGTAAAACACTTATCATTTTTAGTATCAGCACATAATGATTTTTTAATGTTCTTGCATAATAAGAGCTTTTCTAATTAAATTAGTCCCATTAATTAAGGGTTAATTAAACAGATTCAGGGCCGGTGCTATATCTTGCAAAGCCCTGTGCGTAGTAATATAGAGAAATCTTCTCTCATATGAAAAATACTTGCAAAAATTTTGATTTGCTTTTATTGAATTATGTACAGTGGCGATTTTTTTTTAAAAAAGACCACCTCTTGTGCGGCTGTGTAAAACAGGCTTATGAGGGTGGTCATTACAATGTAAAAGAATCTTAACAGTTCTGAATTTGACAGAAATTTTATTCAATCAGAAGCAGAGGGTGGGGTTACTGATACCATTTTAGTTATTTACCTGAATAGAAAGAGACTTTCTACAAATATGCTATGGCTGAAACAGGCTCCAATACCTCTTTACCTAGCCACCTTCTTACCCTAACGAGAGAAACAACCTGACTCACACTAACGAAAATTTGTGAAATTCTCGGTCTTTTTTTTGATCGCCACTGCACATTAAATGACTTTGGGTCGTAATCTAATCGCCCCTGTAGGTAGTGGATGAGTTGCCTAATGACTAGTAAGTGCCCTGATTTTAAGAACGCTTATATGTTAGCGGGGGAATCTGCCCGCATTTGCATGCAGTTAACGTCACTACTTTGAACTATCTTGTAGAAATTTGCTATGGCTAAAACAGGCTCCAATACCTCCTTACCTACCCACCTTCTTACCCTTACGAGAGAAACAACCTGACTCACACTAACGAAAATATGTGAAATTCTCGCTCAAGACTCGGTCTTTTTTTTGATCGCCACTGTACATTAAATGACGGAATCTGCCCGCATTTGCGTTCAGTTGACGTCACTACTTTGAACTATCTTGTATGTCAGCGCTCACCAATCGTATTCGATCTCCTCATTGGAGTTATCCATTTATTTGTTGCGATTGTAACACTTTAATCATTCAATGTAATTTATGAAGTGCGTATGTGATGTCACAAACAATAAACAGACGGTCTACTGTAGCTGATTTTTATTCCCCATCCACTCTTGGTATATTTTCATAAGCGCAGCGAGTAGGTGGGTTCAAGTACTTGGTGAAATATTATAAATTACGATTATAGTAAAAATCTATGCCGTGCGCTGATGATTATCGCGCGACAATCTAAAATAAATTCACAATCCGGCGGCTAACTTATAAGCATTGTCGTTTACCAATGATGTTAATAATAAAAAAAATAAGGCAATAAAACCGATTGATGTATTCAAACGATCTAAAATTTCCAGAAATCATTATTTTTTCTGTCCATTCAGCTTTTTTCTTTCTGCTCTTTTGCATTGTCGCCCATCCCATTTCGTTGAAAATAAATGTTACAACAATTTTATTCATGAATATCAGATTCGAGTAAATCTTTTTTATTACTGTCATGGATTTTAAGAAAATCGATTAAATCTTCAACTTTTGTAAATTCAAGTGGTGGTTTTTTTTTTCTTATAAGAGAATTGTGGAAATTATCGGAAATTTTAGAAGTTTTTATAAAAGTTTTAGAATTATGAATGAAAAGTTTGAAATTAGTCGTTCATTGTCTCTATTATCAAAACCATCGATTTTCCACCCTAATTATCAATCAGAGATTGATTTTACACGTAACGACAAAAAAATTGCCAATCTTATTGTTAGTTAAACTTCTTCCAAACAAACTTTAATCAACGTTATTTTTTTCTTGTGGGGTGGTGGAAAGTTAATTTCTTTCAGCTTCATTAAATTTGAGATGATTAAATTGAAATGATTCAAATCTGTATCAAATTATACTTACTCAACATTTTAACAACATGTTTCGTAGCTTGTGCATTTTTAGCGAAATTCTTCCTCCCTTCGTCGTCTTTGGCGATATTTTGCAATTTCTCATTAGCATCCCCATTTAATACGAGAACTGTCTGTGTTGTTGTTGTTGTTGTTGTTGCTGTTGTGGGATTTGTGTAATGTAAACCACTCGATTTACATACCCTCCGTTTCAATTTCAAACTATTACCTCTAGACGGTCGTACAGTAGATTTATGTAATTGTAAACCAATCAATACATATAGAACAGTGATTAATGACATTGGTGCAACGAAGAATACAACTGTTGATATTTCAAAGGCGTGCGGTATTAGTAAACGTTTCACCATACAAACACAATGATCTTCAACGATACGACCATCAGATAAACGTTGATAAACAACACCAAAAGCCATTGCTTGTGGTATAGCTAAACACATTGCTACTATCCATATAACAACGATGAATTTAATTGCACGATTCAATTTTGATAGTGTATGTGATAGAAATGGATGACATATTGCTACATAACGTTCAATTGTAAAGGCTGTTATTGTTAAAACTGTTGCATTTGCTGATGTTTCAGCAGCGAAACCTTGCAATACACAGAAAGCTTCACCGAATACATACGGATATTTTGACCTGGAAATATACAACAAAGTTCAATACATAAGTGTAATATATATCTTATCATAAAATTGTAAACAAAAGAAATAAACGATAGATAATAGAATTTTAAATTTTAAATTTAACATAAATGGTGGTATTTTCAAAAAATTGGATCGTAAACATCCAATTTCAGTGTGTTTACTATACAGATCAAGTTTTATTATTCAATATTTCAAACATCAATTTCTGATGAGTTAAATAATAGACAAATAGAAGTGTAGCGAGTGACAAAATTGGGTAGTCCTTCAAATTTTATTACATGTTTGCTTGCTTTTTAAATTTATTGCTAATAAACTAGGGAATCCACCGATGTAGATTTTTAAAGCAATTCAATCAATCCTTCCAATATTTACAAGGGCTGTGCGAATCCAGCACGAATCGAATCGAATCTAATATTATTATTAGGTTCAATATTCGAGCTATTCGAATAATTCGAATGAGCCAAATTATTCGAATCTTTCATATTGTTCGAATATTTTTGTTTATAGATACCTTTTAGTATAGCTCAAATAATTCGAATAATATGAAAGGTTCAAATAACATGAAAGGGTCGAATAATTTGGCTCATACGAATTATTCGAATAACTCGAATAGTTCGAACGAATATCGAATCGAATTATTTGGTTGTATTCGTCTCGAATAAATCGCCATTTCGAATTATTTGCACTGCTCTAATATTTACACATTTTTATTTCTCTAGGGCTTCGAACTGAAGACCGGAAAATCCGAAATTTTGGCTTGAACGAAATCCGTTTTTTTATCTCCCCTTTCCCTCCCTGGGTACTCAGAACATTTCACACGAACTTGCAGGTGAACCACCCAACGACAAAATTTTTTTTGCTGTCTAAGGGATGCGTACTTAAAAAAAAGGTTAAAGTTACCCCTAAAAAATCAGCTTTTTTCGAATATCTCTGTAAAGACTCACTGTTTTATAGTGGTTTAAAAATTAGTGGATATAGATTCGTTAGGGTGTAAACAGCGTTTTCATCCCTTGTTTTAGATTAAACTTAAACAGGGTGTTTGGTCTAAGTATGGTGAGTTCTAAGAAACTCCTATTAGTTGACGAGCGATTCGAAAAATATTTTGAGGATTTGTAGAAGAGTCCCTAGGGAACACTTTAGCAAAATTGGAACCTCGTAGCTCATTTCAAAGTTGGTCAAAAAACGATCGTTTTGGACAATGTCGCAATTTTAAAAAATTGAACAAAACACGCAGAACGACTAAAAATGACTCAGAGACCTTCCCAACATTGATTTTTTTCGTTTTTCTCCATTGTATTCCAGAGAAAATACGAAACATTTCCACCTGTTCCAGAATAAAATGGAGAAACACGAAAAAAGTCAATTCTGGGAGGATCCTAAAGTCATTCTAAGTCGTTTTGAGTGTTTAGTTGGTTTTTGAAATTGACTAATATCGTCAGAAATGAGCGTTTTTTGACCAACTTCTAAATGAACTACGAGGCTCTAATTTTGCTGACATATTCTTTAAGGACCCTCCTACAAATCCTTAAAATATTTTTCTAATCGCTCGTCGACTAATAGGAGCTTTTCAGAACTCACCATACTTAGACCAAACACCCTGTAGATAAGTTTTTTTATTTTGCAATTTTCTATCCCATTGTACAATTTATCACCATGAAAATGCTTCTGATAACAGAAAATTACAAAATAAAACACCTATTCAAAGTTTTTCTGTATTTTAAATATTTACTTTGTAAATACTTTTTGGGGATTGTATAACTTAGGGTGAAATTTAAAAGTTTGAAAATTAATCATTTGCAAATGAACCGAAAATCGAAAAAAACTGTAATTTTTACAAGAACAGAAACCGGAATTTAACCGATAATACTTTTTTTGTGGTAAAGCAGTAGAGCGGCAATCTAAAGATCGTGGGTTCGATTCCCACCTGGTCTTAATCTTTTTCTAGTTGTTTAGTGGTGATAACGCTTGTTAATTCTTAAAGTAATTAACATTATTTGATCATTTATTTAATACAACACCCTTGTTTACAAAATTTTAATACATTTTTTTTAATTGAACTGCAATGAAAAATAACGGTTCGAAGCCCTATTTTTTGCAAAGAAAATTAATTTTTCGAAAAAAAAATGTTTTTATTTTAGGCTGCTTTCACTTCCAATAGATAGCAAGTTCATATTATTATATTCTATAAATGCATGAGAGAGTTTTAGCGATTTTCCTGCCATTGACCATATTTACATGAAAAACACTGTATTTTTTCTTATCGCCATTTAACCAGAAATCGAATTGGACAACTGAACTATAATACGCATCAAAGGTCTACGAAATAATCCTATGATCGGATGCTGTTTGTTCACCAAAAAATCCTATTTGATCCAATATTTCCGGTATTTTTATTCTTATACAATAGAATCAACTGTCTATCAATATAATTGAAGCCTTATAAGTAAAGAGCTGATTTGAGGATCAATTGGTAACATTTACAAAGCTCAAAATTCACAATTGGCGTAGAAGGGAATTTTGTGTTTAGTGATTTAAGATATCTCATTGTACAGTGAGGGGCATATAAAAAAGACCACTTTTGTGCGGGTGTGTGTAAAACAGGCTTTCGAGAGCGGTCGTGACAATAAAATAGAATTTTTACAGGTCAAAGTTTGAGAAGGCAAATATTCAATCAAAAGAAAGAGGTGGGGTTACTGATGCCATTTTAATCGTACTATATCAAGTGACAAATGATAAACAACAGAGAATGTTACTCATATTAGATTCGTTCATTTTTTTCAACGATCGGTCTCTAGCACATTTTTTTCCAATTTTCCAAAGATACAAATGAGAAATCGAAAAAAATCGATTTTACAATAGTCTACGAGCCATTCTCAATCGCAAAAATCGTAACATTGTCCCAATGAGCTACAAAGTTCTAATTTCGCTAAAATAATCTCTGGGAACACCCTCACAAATCCTTGACTTATTTTTCGAATCACTCGCTAAATAATAGGAGTTACATTGCAAATAATTGGAGATTCGAGCTTTATAACAATTTAAAAAGTTATGAAGAGATAGACTTAATGTAAGTCTGACTTGAAGCTATTACATATGGATAAATTTAATTACAGTTTGTTTTTGTTGAATTAACCAGAATACGCTAGAAATTTTTTTTACCGGTTATTATCTCTCGGTGCTTAATTTAAATTTGTCCTTTTTACACGACAATGTAGGTAGTTTAGATTATAAGAGAGAACGTAAAAGGGGCTTTTTTGTGTAATTAAATAATCTAATACCACAAAAAAAAGTTTAAACTATATTATATAATACATAAAATATATAAATAACAATCATACAAACCATATATAATAGATTTCCGGTGGTAGACCACAAATTAATAGAAGTAAATCCGATATAGCTAAACTGAATAGATAATAATTGGTGGCTGTATGCATTGATTTATTCCGTGCTATTACAATACATGTACTAAGATTACCAATAACACCACTAAAAAATGTTAAAATATAGATAATAGTGATTGGTATAACGATAGTAAGTGGGTCCCGTTTCGGACCCCAGTCTTCTGTTTGTATTAATGAATAATTTAAAATATCTATATTTGTTCGATTTTTATTATAAATAAATTCATGATCAAATTTTCTATATAACCACGTATCATTTTCTTCATCATTACTTTGACTTGTAAATATAATTACACTTTGCATGATTTCTCTATATTACTTAATTATTATAGTCAGTTTGTTGTGTCCGTACTGTTTCATCCATGTTTTTCCCCATTAAACGATTTTAATCTGAAACAAACAAGAAAAATTACAATAAAATCATATACAGGGTGTTTGGCTTAAGGCTGGCTGTCATAGTCGCGGCGCCTCCACCGAAAAACGACCCGGTCTCTCACTACTTCTCCCACCTTTCTATGCGAGTTAATGTCAGTTATTTCAGTTCAATTTTGGGAAAAATAGATTACTTTGGATGCAGATTATGAAAAACCGGTAAAGAAAATTGAAAATCGAAACACACATTTTTGTAGAGTGAACTTTGCTCGATCTTTTTATATACGTGACTATTAAATTAATCAAATTTTACACAGGGAATTTTGTGTTTCGGCAAACCACTCGTTTCAGCACGGAAAGCTACTTTTTCCTTATACAGAGAAAATCCTGTCAAATTTTCAAAAATACAAGCGCGTATTTTTGTATATAACTGTCTTTGTAATCGAAATCAACTATTTCCAGGTCGCTATCTGTTACCGTTTCAGAGAAAAATGTGTTTTACTATCTTATGGAAATTACATGTAATTGGTAGCATTCAGTTCGGATAAAAGTCAGCCTTAAGTATGATGGATAACCTGTACTTTTTTACTTATTATAAAGATTAAGATAATAATCAACTTTGGATGCAATTTTACGGAAAACGGAAAAGAAAATTTAAAATCTAATCACAGTCAGACATAGATCAACTTTCGTTTCTCTATTCATGTAAATTTCAAATCATTTCTTCAACTGTAAAAAAAGATATATACATTCAATCAAGAGCACTTTTGTTTGCTTAAGACAGACAACTTATGCAAGCTCGATAAAAAAATCAAGTATAAATGTTGAAATTATCAAAATAATCTCCATTTCATTGGCAATATAAAGAAGAATAAGGCTGCATAAACACCAATTAATAGAGAGTTTTCGCCCGACACCGTTACGTTAAAAAATGTCCGTTATACTTGAAAATAACAGAACCAATGAAATCACTGTCACTATAAACCATGTGACCCCATGCGCATTTGAATCAATATGGCGGATACCGCTACTGCTATTGGATATCGCTACTGCTAGTAGCGGTGATCTCAATGTATGTCACTTGTCATTATAACAGTTTAAATATTTTACGTAAAGCGAAAACGTCTTTCCGTTATAATCTGTACCGTATAGTTTAAAGCTATAAAATAACGTAACGTATCGAACGAAAACTCTCTAATCTCTCACAATGAACTCACGTTATAAACTCTCCGTTAGAGCCTATAAGATCTAAAATCATATCGTATAACAACAGCTTAAATATTTTACCTAAAACGAAAACATCTTTCCGTTATAATCATTATCGTACAATTTAAGACTATAAGATAACATATCGGTCATCGATACGTTATAAACTCTCCGTTATAGCTTATAAGACCTAAGATCATATCATATAACGTTTATTCTTACGATATTTTTAGAAATAATGGAACTAATAAAAATTATCGGTATTATAAACCGCGTGACTCTACGCATACGTGAATCAATAAATTCAATCTAATCTCTCGTTTGAAACACAATCAAATCACAGTTGAGACACAAAGATGAATGAAATTCACTTGAAATAGTAACGAAACTATTAAATTTCCTCAATATTATGTTACTTTTTTAGTTTTATTACCATCAAATACTTACCAGCAATAAAATACGTGTTTGGTGTAATAATGGTGGATGCGCCGGGCAACGTAATAGAATTATTCAAACATCAAAGGAGTTTAAACTTCAATAAATAGATACAATGCAAAAAAAGGGTAATAGTTAGAACACGTGTCGATTGAGACTTTAACGGAAATATTAATTTTAAATTTAATTTGAATTGAATATTTAATGAATAGATTTAATCCATGTTGTATAATAATATTAACAATATTAAAGTCTTTTGTAATATACCTCAAAATCTCTTAGAGACTAACTTGTTTAATACTATCTTACATAACAGGATCCCAAGTTAAATGATCATTTAAACAAGAATTTAGGTAAATGAATTTATTTAGAAAAGTCTTCGTTATTCCTTATAATATCTAAAGAAATAAATGTCAAAAGGTATACAAGACTGATTCGAAGCAAATTTCCTGGTTTTCTTTATTCTAGTTAAACTGGATAATGCTGTTCAACCGTTTGGAAGATCTTTTATTAACCATAAGAATATTTAAAAGTTTTTCGTCTATATGTAATGGAAATATTTGTTACAAAAGAGTGAACAATTTGTTCGATTTTTACACAGACAATTTGACCACAGAATTCCTTATTTTACTATTCAAAACATGTTTTGATTTCTATTTTTTTTCATGTATAGAACAAGAATCTATCACTTTAAGGGTTAAGCTCCAAGTAAGCAATTTTATGGAGTTTCCATTATAAGGTAAAACTAAGATATCTCGAGCTTCACAAAAGATATCGAGAGGGTAAGTGTTTTATTCGATTTTAAATACGATTCTGCATCTCAGTTACTGCATAGTTTTTTGAAAAATCGATTGAATTTTCTAAAAGTTTGAAAAAAGCCGAATTTTTGTTGAAAAAGTAGTGTTAGCGAAACACAAATCTGTTTTTGTTTAGTTAATAGAATTAAATAAGATATAAATAGATAGATAAAGAAAAGTTGACGCTACAATTGTAGTCTATCTGGTTTTTAATTTTGTTTTTCGTTTTTTGCCAAACAGTGCTCAAAGTAAGCCCTTTCTTTAAAATTATAAATCGTATTATAACGAGTATTTTATTCAACACAGTCGTCCACATTGACAGATGTATAGTAGGGTTAACAATATATAATCATAAGTTAGTCATTCTTCAGAGCGGTCTACTACATCTAACAAGGCAACTTTCCCAGGTGTCCCCTTTGGATATGTTCTCTGTTCAATTCGATTTCAACAGAGAGCAACATATACAAATTTCATTAAAATCGAAGAGGGACACTTGGGAAGGTTCCCTTAAGAAAAACGGTTAGACGACAGGTATAACTAGAGCTGGTTTTGTTCGTAATAAATTGTAAAAGTCGACATTTACCCTTTCCAAATGAGTTTGCTGATGGTTTATTAGCGATATTCCCAGGAAGTTATCCAAATTTACATATCGTTGGAGTAAATTTCTATTATATCGATTTCTATGACAGATTCGCACTTTAAACAATCTGTTTGTATAAAATTATTGAAAACACAAGAAAAACACTTCAAAGTATTAAAAGAAATTTACATTTCAAATTTCAAGGTTTTCACGTTATGTTTTTCTTTCTTACCTTCATTCCATTCTAAAGGGCATTTCAAATTTATACGTTTATTATACAGAGTTATTCACATCAGACGACAATTTCTTATAACAAAAAATAATTCAAAGATTTCTAGGGAGTTCCCAGAGAACATTTTAACAAAATTAGAACCTTGTAGTTTATTGAAAAGTTAATCGAAAACATTTTATACCGACAATGTGACGATTTCCGCAAACCAACTATACGCATAAATCGACTAAGAATGACTTAGAATTCTTAATCGTTTTGCGTGTTTAGCTCGTTTTTGAAAATTGTGATTTTATCCAAAACATTCATTTTTGACCGACTTCCAAATGAGCTACAAGGTTCTACTTTTGCCAAAATGCTCTCCAGGGACTACCCCAAAAATTTTAAAAATATTTTTCGAATAGTATTGACCATATACAGAATCAACCCCCCCCCCACACACACGCACACATACGTACCCATTTATATACAAATTTTTAATATGTACCTATACGTTTCAATTCCAACCTAACTCGCTACTAACAAGTGCTTTAAATCACAATGCTTTCCACGAGTTAAAATAAAGTTTATTGTAACAATATTTCGTTGTATGAAGCTATAAAGTTGATGAGGGTAAAAAATAAAATCTCAAACATCTGAATACTAGCAACATAGCAGGTGGGAAATTTATTGTGTAGCTTATAAATAACTTTATAACCCTTACTTTAAGGTTTAATTATATCTATACAAAATCTTTATTTCATTATATTTTCTAGTAAACGACGTGGAAGTGTTAATTTGTATGTTTTCTCCCTATTTCATACTATTGAATGTTTAAAATATCAAAAGCCACACGATAGACGTGTCTGTGTGTATGTGCGTTTATAATATGAAAGAAAGTGGCGTAGCGGGGGGAGCAGAGGAGGCTAGAGGCTAGAGCCCCTAGTCGTAGGACTCGGCCGAGTTGACTAATCCTGTCTGCAGCATCAGACCATTGTCATTAATTCAAATGACTGCATTGTTATAGAGATTACATATGATGCAGTAAACATGACACGAAATTTTGATAACGCTAGAGCACCTAAAAGAAATAGACCAACGCTTGAACATACGAACGGACGAACGCATTTTGTTAGTCGCTGTGTAATAATTTTCGTTTTTAAGTTTTTTGGGTTATTTGACAACTGATGCTGGATCAAGTGGATGATGCCCAAAATTATTTGCAAACGGAGCAATTTAATTTAAACTAGGGATCACATAAAAGAAACCGACTCTTGAATGAGAAATATCATGTCTTACCAAAAAGTAAGTATTTTTCTATTCAGGTAAATATCCAAAATGGTAGATGAGGCTTTAGGCTAAAAGTTTATGTGAAGAATGTGGCAGGTCTCTAAAACGAGATAGGCGGATGCACTTTTTTGGTGACGAAGACCATTTCAATCAAAAAATGTTTTCTTCACTGGATACAGTAGGTGCTGAAATTTGAGAAAGGTATCAGTAGCTCTACAATTTTTCAAAAAAATATGCCTTATGCCAAAGACCTGTAATCATATTGGGCGTAGATGATCAGGAATGCAATCTCATCCAAGCTCCTTAAGATTGACGTTCTGCCTGAAGCACAACTAGAATTGGTGCGGTTCCCTGTTTGCTCAATTGGTAGAGCAGTGTTGTACGAAAACTAAAAGTCGTGGGTCGGATCCCACACAGAAGTCTAAGCTTTTCTTAGTTATGTAGCGGTGATAAGGCTGAATGTCTCTTAATTAATTAACTTTCATTAATATTTTCATGTGATAATTTCATCACAGTTTACAAATATTTGTTTAAGGGGATTCGCGAGCTTGATTTTGAAATCCAACAATTACATGAAGATTTCATAAGCGAACTCTTGGGTCGTGTCATTTGTAAACGGGTAGAGATATGGACCTCCTAAATACCTCAATCGATCACAAATTTTATTCTTCATGGGGGGATAGCCGATTTTCCATAGGAAACAGATTAAATTTTCCAAATATCCGAAAATAGCATGATTTTTGCCCTAAAAAGTAGTGTTAAGTTGGGTCACATCACTTTTTGTAAAGTGGAAATAATTTAATAAAATTTACATGAATAAATAGACAAAAGTCAACTGCATTGGATGACAGGCTTCAAATTTCAATTTTCTTCTTCATTTCTGAAAATATTGCATTTGAAGTGGCATGTCAAAAAAACTCAATACAACGTATTTTCTTTTAATTTTAAAGATAAAAAATCGTACAGCAGCTTATTTGAATGCTTATTCATGTGCAAAGGGCATATAGAACCCCAAAAGTCAAATTTTTGAAAATCACAAAAGTTATTGAACAAAATTAAAAAAAAATTCCAACTTTTTCATTTTCTCTCAATAACCTTTTGGATTTTCAAAAATTTGACTTTTGGGGTTCTATATGCCCTTTGCACATGAATAAGTTTTCAAATAAGCTGCTGTACGATTTTTTATCTTTAAAATTCTAGATAATACGTTGCATTGAATTTTTTTGACATGCTCCGACATTTTCCTCGGCACTTTAAAATTTAGTAAAAATTTTCCAAAATGGAAAAGTCTGTCGGATGCACGGTGAAATGCCCAATTCAACGCTGGTTACAGCGTTTGAATATGTCAAAAAATTACCGAGAAATCGATCATTAAAAATTGTCACTTTTTCGGACAATAAAACGAGGCCCGCTTCCAAATAGCCTTAAAAATTATTTAAGAAATAGTGACTTTTATGTTTAAAATTGCAGATGAACTGCGCCAACTGTAGAAGCAATCTCCTTTAATCCTTAGGCATAACTGCGCCACCAACCATTGAGCCCAAATTATCAGAGCCGTCTTTAGCCTACACGAGGTCTCTAAGCTATTTTTCCAGGGACTCATATAAATATTTATTTCCACGTTTTGAAATTTGCAAAATAAATAATTGGCGAATATGAAAAAAAAACGCTATGATATTTATTTGACCTTGTCAAGATACTGGATTAAGTCAGTTAAATTGGCGTATTTCTGCTCTGTACTAAGCTTAATTTCAAAAATACTGGGCGAATTTAAGGTTCGCATCAGGTGGTAAAAATCCACATTACAGATTTCTTGATTCAGTCATAATTTAATCATGAAAATTCGATTAATTTTTTTTTATCCAACACCGTTGTATAAAAAGGCCGTAACTATATCGATTTTAAATGAATAATTAAGCATCTTATAGCATATAGCACACTAGTGTGTTAAATCTCTAACACACTAGTATGTTACAGAAATTTGCATTCCTATTGGTCGTGATGTCAGTATTATAGATTTGGTGAGCTAACGCGCATGATTATGCATAACCAGTGATGAAATAGTAATTTTACATAGCAACTAAAAATCAAGCCTTCTTTGTTCTAATTTTTTACTTTTCAAATATTGGAAATTAGAAATTCTTTTCAAAATTATTTAAAATCGTCTTATGTTCGGTGTTGGATAAAATCTTGTATACAACTCTTGCGTTAAGGGCCAAATAAAACGATTGAGAAAATTAACGTTTTCTCTAGCGTTTTATTTGCCCCCTAACGCACTTGTTGAACAAATAGCTATTGTTCATTTCCCATATTAAAGTTTCATTTACCTATTTTTGATCGTATTCAAAATAAAAAAAAGTAAGAGGAAATTAATTCAATTACACTAACACATTGACTAAAGGTAACCACGTATCTACAATGAAAGCAGGATAAACTATAACGTGCCAATATTGGACAATAATGGATACACAGGTGTTGTCAATTGCTGAACATGTTGATATTAATAGTAAAGATAGGATTGTTGGTTAATTTTAGATGATAGTCGACAATATTCTTGTAAAATTTTATCCTTCTATTCATTGACATATGTAACAATAGTTGAATTATTTATTAGAACAAAATTGAATCGTTTTTAGAAACATTTGAACAATATAATAGCAAAAAGAATGGTTTATAAACTAGATAGTAGTGTGTAGAAATAGTGGTGAAATATAGTTGAAATTATTACTGAAAATGAAACGTTTCACATAAAATATGAATGTATACTTTCAAACATATGTCTCTGCTACTGAAAGGCAACAAAAACTTGAAATATGATAGTTATGATTGCATACTTTAGATGGAAATTAGAATGAGAATAAAGCAACAGGTGTTGATAAAATATCATTAATCAAACCTGTAATTGTAACAGAAATCCATTAACAATAGAAGACTTAAAAGAAATATTGGTAATTATCAGTGACACAGCACAAAGTGGGTTTTGGGGGTCAAAGCTTCCTCCACCAGAGCCTCATAGTCACAAAGAATAATCTAAAGTAATCAAACATATCAAATGAGGAACTTTTTTGAGAGAAAAAAGAGATTATAATGACTATCATGAATGCACGAGCATAAATATTCCGACATCAACCGAAGACGAGTATCGGATTTATACGAGTGCTGTCATGGTCATTATAATCAAGTTACATACGCTATTTTTTCTACGATCATTCTTAATTAATTAATACTATTATGAAAAGTACTATAATTTATAATCGGTACACGGAAGTAACAACTTATACAGGGTGTTTGATCTAAGTATGGTCACTTCTAAGAAACTCTTATTAGTCGACGAGCGATTCGAAAAATATTTTGAGTATTTGTACAAGAGTCCCTAGGGAACATTTTAGCACAATAAGAACCTCGTAGCTCATTTCAAAGTTGGTCAAGAAACGATCGTTTTGGGCAATGTCGCAATTTTAAAAAAAAAACGAACAAAACACTCAGAACGACTAAAATGACTCAGAGAACTTTCCAACATTGTTTTTTTTTCGTTTTTCTCCATTGTATTCCTGAGAAAATACGAAATATTTCCACCTGTTCCAAAATAAAATGGGGAAAAACGAAAAAAATCAATTTTGGGTGGATCCTAAAATCATTCTACGTAAGCGTTTTTTGCCCCACTTTCAAATGAGCTACGAGGCTCTAATTTTGCTGACATGTTCTTGAAGGACCCTCCTACAAATCCTTAAAATATTTTTCGAATCGCTCGTCGACTAATAAGAGTTTCTTAGAACTCACCATACTTAGACCAAACAGCCTGTATATCCATGACTATCAGATGAAATAATGCGCTGCTATTGGTTAGATTAGTAATAATGTCATGAATCTGTATTGTAATGGTTTTCATTACAGTACAAATTACGTTTAAGTATGCATTTTTTGACCCCTATTATCGCCGCCCAGGAACAAATTCTGGTTGCACCACTTGTAATAATATCAAAAACAACACTCTTTAGATAAAGTATTTAATAAGATCAAGCGATAATCGGACTGTTAAACTTAAATCTTTGTTAATTACATAAAGATTAAAGGAAACATTAAAGTTATATGTTGAAAATTTTCTTTATCGTTGAGAATTAGAAATTAAATTTACAATGTATACTTATAGAGTGCAACTCATTTACATTTCGTTTAATTTAAAAACAAATAAAAATATGTAAAAGAACTCTAGTAACGAGAAAATTAACAAAGTAGGTACAGAAAAAAAACTGGAGAGAAATAAACTGAATTTCTATTTAATATAAAATTTAAAAACCAACTAGTTTCCGGTTGAAAAATTTCCAATTAAATATAAATATTGATTCTACGATATATTGAAATTAATTTCAAACTTAAATTAAAAATCATCCAATATTCAATAAGTTTCATGGAGGGCACCCCCATTGGTAAACCATCTCACAATCAATTTTCAACCAATTTGGAATTGCTTTCAATACATGTAAATTAAGGCTTCTATTTGTTTCTTTTTTGTTGTTGTTATTGCTCTTATCCGTGATTTCTTTGCCATTTCGCACGGTGACACAGTTAAAGTAATACTAACGAAAATAGAACTAAACGAAAAAAAATTTATTTAGTTCTTCTACTATTAAAAAATCAGACTAATTGTAAATATTCTTAAATCATAAAAATTATTGGTTGGTTGATAATGTTAAAATCGATATTGCAGAAGTCGATTATTTCTTAAGATTTTCACAATTTTAATTTAAATAGGCTGTCTTAACTTAATAGGAAAGTTACAGAATACGCTCCTATATTCTATTAGAACAAAAATCTTAATAAATACCTATTTTTATGATTTGATTTGCTAAATGATTGGAAATATTGATTAAGATTCTGATAAGATTTCAATTTATTAAAGGTAATTTAAGATGAAATACACCTGTTACTGTATCAGATGGAAAACAAGATTAAATTGAAGAAAATCTCAACAATATTAAGTAGAGGAAATCTTAAGACGTGACCGTTTTCTCTCGAGATAATTGATTGAGCGTAGACAAAGGAATAACACAACTGGAATCTATTAAATTCTAAGATGAAGTGGATTTTATTTTACACACACTCACACACTCACACACACACACACACACACACACACATACACAAAACTAATTGAACTTTAATATAAGTTGAAATCTATTGATTAATATTAAATTTAATACCATTAAATATTGTTGAAATTAGTAAACTTTCCTAATAATTAACCAAAATCACTAATTACTATCAATTTTCTAATCAATTAAGTTATTGATTATGAGCTTTTAATTGTATTAAAAGTGAAGTTCTCCAATTTTTGATACAACTTAATCAAATATTCAAGTTGTCAACAATTCTACTGTTCTACCACTACAAAAATAGCAGAAATGATAAATATTTATGTTAAAACAAGTAATAGTACGCTTAAAGGGACAATTGTTTCGAGAACTAACAATAAGAGGAAACAAACCGCAAGAACTTTGATTAAAGTTGAACTTTTAAAGTCAACAAACTCAATTTTATGTCCGCTTAACAAATAAAATACAGTTTTTTTTTAAGTATTTTTTTTTGTGAATAATTAGAAGAAAAGCAACTGTAGATTTTAAAGTATCGTGGGGATTTACATTGGAAATTTATACGAGTCATTTGCTGTTTTAATGCAATAATAATCCCTCAACTTATATAAACTTAAATATAATGTTAATGATGTAGAAATTGCAAAAGATAAATGTGGAAAATATTTTTATTTTTGCTTCTAATTATAATAAGTAACTATTAAAAATAGAAAGAAACTTACTTTATATTTTCTTTATATTCTCTTGATTTTATCATCGATGAAAATTATATCATTTTCCACTAGAATTGTTATACAAGTACGTGCACTGAACTTATCAGGAATGGGGGAATGTAAGTAATAGTTGTGTGAAAATGCGCGCCTTTCCCAGTTCCATTCTAACTGGGGGTAGATCTATAGAAAAGGGCGCAAACTCGTTCTATATACACATCTACCCTTCTTTTACTGTATATGAAACCATCAAAAGTCTGAATTGAAATTTTATAATTCAACCCTCTTTTTATAATTGTCAAAATAATTACAAGAATTTTTTTATATCAATAGCACAAAACTGTAGAAACCATTAATTTGTTTAATTTAATAGAAATTTAATGGTGTTTAAAATTGTTGAAATAAAACAGACACGTTGGAAATTGGACTTTCTTCATCAACATTTAGAATAATAATAATAAGAAGAAATTTGAAAGCTTTTTAAGCACAGTCTTGATTAAATTAACTCAATTAATAACACCAGGAAAAGATCCAAATATACGCAGTTTCTGTCTATTCTATTACAGTTGTATAATGAGGCCTCAACTATACCAATTTTAAATCAATAAAGCACCTTATAACACACTAGTGTGTTATATAAAGTCGCATTCTTATTGGTCTTGATTTGAGTATTATAATATAAGATGGCAATTAAAAATCAAGCTTTCTTTGTTCTAATATTTTCTTATCAAACAATTGACAATCATAAAAACTTTTCCATATTATTTAAAATTATGTATCTTGGTGTATAAAACAAGTGTGTTATGGGGTAAATAAGACACTCTAGAAATTGCTCCACCCGCATATTATTTGTTATTGAACGCTCTTGTTAAATAAGTAATTATTACACAAGTCTGTTATGAAGCAAATAAGAAGCGAGAGAGTAGATACGTTTAAACACGAGGCGTGTGTTATAACATTTAAAACATCATAGTGTGTTATACTTTATTTATTTAAATTTTTTATCTTAATCTGGAATTTACAAATTCTACTCTTGTTATAGCTGTCGAGAGTGAAATAATCTGCAACTTTTATACTTGAACAACAACAAGTGTGTTATGGGGCATATAAGACACTCAAGAAATCACTCCACTTGCGTCTTATTAACTTCTTAACGCATTTGTTGAATAAGTAATTATTATACAAGTTCGTTATGAAGCGAATAAGAAGTGAGAGACTATGTTAAACTAGGAGGCGTGTGTTATAGCATTTATAACACACTAGTGTGATTATTTTATTTATTTAAAATCTTTATCGATTTTATAAATTCTACTCTTGTTATAGTTGTCGAGAATGAAATAATCTGTAACTTTTACATTTATACAACAACAGTAAGATAAAGTTCAGAATTTATGGAATATTGCAGTGTCTTTTTTTTAATTTTATATACAACAAGTATATTATGGGGCAAATAAGACACTCGAGAAATCATTCCACTTGCTTCTTATTAGCTCCTTAACGCACTTGTTGAATAAATAACTATTATACAAGTGTGTTATATAGCAAATAAAAAGCGAGAGAGTAGGTACGTGTTATAAATGTTGTAACATTTATAATACACTAGTGTGTTTTCTTGAATGTGGTAGACGACGAATTGTTAATATTAAAACATTTATTTCGGACTGTCATCGTCTTCATTTTGATCTATTACATCCATATATAGATACAAGATGAAAAAATTAATTACACAACGTTTCGACAAGTTAAATCACTTGTCGTTATCAAGTGTAAAAAATTAAACACTAGTGTGTTATATTTTATTTATTTATGAAATCTTTATCTTAATTTCGAATTTACAAATTCTACTCTTGTTATCGCTGTCGAAATAATCTGTAATCTTTACACCTGTGCAACTACAGTAAGTTAAAGTTCAGAATTTATAGAATATTGCAGTGTGTTCCAATTTTAAAAATTTTGTACACAACATGTATGTTATGGGTCAAATAAAACACTCGAGAAATCGCTCCACTCGCGTCTTATTTACTCTTTAACGCACTTGTATAAATAATTAATATGCAAGTGTGTTATGAGGAGAATAAGGCGCGAGAGAGTACGTTCAAACACGAGGCGTGTGTTATAACATTTATAACAGCCTAGTGTCTTATACTTTATTTATTTATTTAAAATCTGTAGCTTAATTTCGAATTTATAAATTCTGCTGTTGTTATAGTTGTCGTGAGTGAAATGATCTGTAACCTTTCCACCTGTACAACAACAGTAATTTAAAGTTTAGAATTTATGAAATATTGTAGTTTGTTTCTTTTTTTTTGTAGAAAACAAGCAGAAACTTTTTCTAAACTACAATCTCTTATAAGTTCCGTTAATCTACATTTTGTAAAAGTATTACGATTAATCTCCTTGAAAATTTTACAACTTTGAATAATTCACTGTTTAATTCAAAAATTCCTGTCAGATAACCAATTTTAATAAATTATTTTCGTTGTGAATACTCCTTTTTTTTTGGTTTCGTTCACAATCAACAGTTAAATTTAACTCTCGTAAAGGGCGTGGATTTGTGATTGAGAATAGAACAATTAAATAAAGTGATCTAGACAATATATTTCCATTGATGTCTTTAGTTTACGATATGTTCTCGATAAACAGTTTCTATCCATTAAAAAAATTACATTTTCCTAAAAATAAGCGTACTATAATATATAATGTCATCAAGTTCAAATCGAAATTCAACAAGGATAGATTTTGATTGGCGGAAACTTCTATTACTTACATGTCAATGTGTCAGTTTTAGTATTAAAACCACAGCAAAAAGGGATAAGTATCAGTTAGAATTGTTCACGTCCCTTTTTTATCACCACTACCACCACCACCGTATTCATATCAATTCAATAATTATTAGATAAAAGAAATCGTTTTAAATAATTTCATAATAATTTGCTTCATTCAGATCGAATGCTGTAGTGTGTTTCAATTCTAGTTTAGTTTGATTACAAATAAACATTCTTTTTCTTCGATGAAATGAACACACAATTTAGAAAAGTCTGCCAATTTCCGCTTGATTTAACAAACTTGCTTTATCCTACCAGAATCTATTCTTCTGTATACCGGTAAAATATTTAACGATAATCTTTGTACATTTATCAATAGTTTTTCGTATTCAAACACTTGGCAGTTAATTTATACCCCATAAGAAATGACAGGGACAATTTCACGCTTTCTTATTTCTCCAATTTCCACAACTTTTTCCTATATATGTTTTTTTTTCATGTAATTACATATCTTGTAGATTTTTTCTTCTTGTTCATAAGAATGCTCGAATAGCGCGTTCATAAATCTTCTTACTTATTTTCAAACAATTTACAATTACAGTAAAAGTTTTAAATTAACTAACAATAAATCGTATATCTACCATTTATCGTACAATAATTCAATTAAGTTTTAAAAGTTTCCAATTACAGTGTTAACAACTTTTCTGTTTTTACACATTATTGAACAAATAATTCACATGTGGTAAATTTGGTGGATGCGCCAGGTGAAATACATTAATACACGCTTAATTAACTATTGTTGAATTTGTTTATAAGCCGAAACAGTATTTCTAGTTCACGGTACATCAGTTTTTATTATAACTACTAGCAAAATTATTGTCAAGCTAACGCATTGACCCGCTTTGACGTTTCGTAGTATAGGGTGGTTAGAGCCATTTCTTAGCTTTACAACGATATATGATACAACCCTCTTATTTAATATTTAAGGGTAGATATGAAATTAAATTTGAATCAACTACCCAATTTTAAATATATTTTGAATTTTGGGTGTGTTATTATTGCTTGTTAGTTCCATTTCAAACAACAATGAGGGTGGTACTGTTGGATAGCCCTTTTCATTGGCTTTCCAACGGTATGCGACACGACCCCTAAATTCGGTCCTAAAGGGTAGATATGATTTTTTATTTGAATCAACTACAGAAATATGAGTGCATCTATTTTGCTAGCAAAAAGGTTGTCAAGTTAACGCATTGACCTCTTTTGACCTTTCGTAGTAGAGGGTGGTTAGAGCCTTTTCTTAGCTTTTGAACGATATATGATACAACCCTCTCATTTATTATTTAAGGGTAGATATGAAATTAAATTTGAATCAACTACCCTATTTTAAATATTTTGAATTTTGAGTGTGTTATTCTGCTGACTGGACATTTTGGGAACGACAACAATGAAAGTGGTACTGTTTAATAGCCCTTTTCATTGGCTTTCCAACGGTATGCGACACGACCCCTTTATTCGGTCCTAAAGGGTAGTTATGATTTTTTATTTGAATCAACTACCGAAATATGAGTGCATCTATTTAATTTTTTTGTAAGAAAACGGTTAAAGTTATGGGGTTGAAACCTTCGTTGGAATATATAGCGAAGTGAGGGCTAAAAAAGGTACAAATACCGGCCCTATAAACCGAAGGGCATATTTATCATATCAAAAAAACCTGCAAAATTCATCATTTTCCGTACATTTCACTGTTTTTCCAACCCTTATAATAGGGGTAGGGGGAAACGGTTACAAAATTTGGAATATCCTCTTGAAGCCCTTTCATTTGATACCAGCCTTATCAAAATCGGACGACCTAAGATTTTTCCAAAAAATTCGATAGCCTACCCCCTTTGAATTTTGAAATCCTATGAGTGGGAGAGAGAGAGTATTATCCACGATTAACTGTGAAAGAAAGAGACAAATACATCAAAATTGTAAATTTTGTCGAATCGATTATTATTTTTTGGGTTTACGTTACGGCCCTTTTGACACCGGATTCGTGTTGCATGATTTTTTTGCGATTTTTTGATATAAGACACATGCATAAAAACTCAAAAATTAACGGCCTTTTTCCCAAAAAATTGAAAAACGTGAGTTTTTCCCCATTATTGCCAAAAGGGCCTTAGCTAGAAAGCTGAAATTTTGGCAGGATCAATTACAGATAGATCCTGAGATTTCCTGAAATTTTCATCGATCTGGCTTAATAGCAACCCTATTTAATATAGGGAAAATGTAGGGGTAGGATATACCGTATATGGTGTGGAGTGAGATGATATATAGAAATTCAATGGGAGAGTAGAGGAAACTTTTGGCAAAAATTGAAATTCTAGGTTTGCATGTGTTTTATTTTAATTTTTTTTTGGTGAAAAGTAGCCGGAGAAATCAAAAGTGTTGCATATGGTTGTAATCGTGAAAATGTGGGCTATTCGATAAAAAAAGAATTAGGGACCAAAGTTAATATTTCGAAAAGTTATTACAGTTTGAATGTACCAACTAAGTAAATTTAAAGCTACAGATTTTCATGTTTCTTAACATTAAATTGCAAATTGTGGCGATACGGTAAACGATAAAAATATGTTTTTTTTGCTGTTCGATAGCTAAAGCTTGAGGCTATAATCTATTAAAAATTCAGATTTTTAGCTTTAACTTTTTCGATGTGGTGATTTTTCAAAAAAAAGTATGTCAAATCTCATTTTCAATCGAATGTTCAAATTTGAAAAATTCTCAATCTTTTTCTAAACAATTGCAAGAAATGCCACATTGCCTATCCCATCCGTAATTTTATTGAGCTTCACTCAAAAAAATTTTGTTGGCCTCATTCAAGAACTCTAGGAGGAGTTAAGCCCCCCGATGAGCGACCTCCATTTTTGACATGGTAGGAAAACTGTGCCTTTCGGTACATAAGGGTGAATAACTAAAAAACTTGATTATAAAACTACCCCTAATTTCTCATGTATTTGATAGAGGAGATTCTAAAGAAGACTTTAGTGAAAGAATCAAATTTCTATCTTTAGCCGTTTGGATGTGGTGATTTTTCAAAAAAAGAGCTTGAAAATTGTTGACCGGACAAAATTTCAACTTTGAAAAATTCTCATTTTTTTTCTAAACAAAAAATCAAAAATCGGGCTCCGCTATACCATGCGTAATTTTATTGAGCTTCACTCAAAAAAATTTGGTTGGCCTCATTCAAGAACTCTAGGAGGAGCTAAGCCCCCCAATGAGCGACCTCCATTTTTGACATGTTAGGAAAGACGTGCCTTTCGGTACATAAGGGTGAATAACTAAAAAACTTGATTTTAAAACTAATCCTAATTTTTTATGTATTTGATAGAGGAGATTCTAAAGAAGACTTTAGTGAAAGAATCAAATTTCTATCTTTAGCCGTTTGGATGTGGTGATTTTTCAAAAAAAGAGCTAGAAAAGTGTTGACCGGACAAAATTTCAACTTTGAAAAATTCTCATTTTTTTTCTAAACAAAAAATCAAAAATCGAACGCCGCTACGCCACAATAAATTTATTTGGCTTTCCAAAAAAAAATAATTCGAATTTTTTTTTTCAAAAATGTAACCTCCAGCTGGTCCCCCGTTTTGGTAATCTTGTAATTGGCCGATTCAAAAAATCACATTTTCATCAATAACTTTCAAAGGGCCTAAGCGATTTGATTGAAATTTTTATCACTAATAGAACTTGATATACCTCACATGCCTGCAAAATTTCATGCAAATCGCTCAAGTTTAAAGGTCATTTTGGAATTTTTTTTTACAAATTTTGAAAGGTTCCGAAAATGTAGTTTTTATTTTTTTTCAAAATGATAAAAGGCCTTAAAAAAAAGTCTTCTATAAATTATAATAAAACACTGAAAGGTGCATTTATGACTTTTTGTCCGATTTAAAAATTCCCCATAGTTTCCTTATTTTTCAAGGTCAATGTTTGAAAAATGACCCAAATTTCATTCAAATAAACAAAACACATGTCAAATGTCAAAATTTTACAAAAATTCTTTTAAAATATAAAAATTCATTCTTTTCTAAATAGATTAAAAAAAAAATTTATAAAAATATCACACTTGCAACACTTTATATAAATTTTTAAAAAAAACCATGTAACGCTCCTTATATTACGAAGTGATATTATGGTGACGTTTCTATTACAATTAATTGTGAAATTCATTCATTAAGAGGGCGGAGTAGAAGTTTTTACGAGCAAGGCGTTTGTTTGATAGATGATTTCTCGCTTATTTCTTAAGATGAAGAGTCGCGCTATACGTTATAAGAAAAAAGAAAGAAAAATAAACATTTTTTTTTTCTTATCATTTGATAAAGCATACAATCTTGTACCAACTTTATAAAATTTAAGTAAATTATTTGTAAACAGCAATAGAATCATTACTCAAATATTAATGACTATTAATTAATAAAATATTAAGCCTTATCATCGTTATACGATTAAGAAAAGTTTGAATCTGAGTGGGATGCGAGCTCAGGGTCTTTAGTTTAGCGCACTACTGCTCTAACCAACTGAGCTACCAAGCTCCTCGCCTAATATTAGGAGTAAATTTATATTTAATCCGAACAGAACTATATCGTCTTCCTTATCACTTATCAGTGTGTAAAGTGTTACGAAAGCTATAAAAAAAACATTTAATTTTCAAAAATTGATTTTTTTGCGAACGGGTCGTGAATTCTCTATGCATCAGCTTCCAAGTAAGCTATCGTCCGCCTCTTCATCTACAAAATTGTAGAAAAATTCTGCCTCGTTTTTCTTATTTTTTCGGGAAATAAGCAAGCTGATCGGATTTTTTTTTAATATTTTAAAAGTTCTTGCAAGTTTATACAGGCGGGGACAAAAGTGTTAAATAATGGCTGTAACTTTCTAATTTGAAAAGTGATAAAAAATATTTAATATGAAAGTTGTTTGGTTTAATATCATACATGATATGAACTTTTTAGTTTGTTTCTATCTTCTTTTATTCTGCTGTTATGGCAGCTATCTTTGTTAGCACCCATAATTATTTTTGTGGTTTTCAAGCAAACAGCTCGTTTCTGATTGGTTTCGTAGCGGGTGAAAAACCACTTTTCCGCTCTAGGATGGAAAAGTAGCCTTCTTTTAGTTACAAAATCGTCTAATTTAAAGAGCAATCTTTAAATATCTGTTCAATTAAGCAATTTTTTTTAATGTTTAGAAAGTCAATTTTCTCGTTTAATTTTTTTATATCGTATTTATTATCTGGTAGTGTCAAAATTTTATTATAAAATACAGAATAATGTTTGTTTGAAAGTCACAAAGGTCTTGGGCGCTGCTTAAAAAACCAAAGTTGGCTGTCACGGCAGCAAAACAAAAGAAAATAGGAACCAACTAAAAAGGTCACATCATCTATGATATTAAATCAAACAACTTTAATGATAAAATATTTATACATAACTTTTCAAATTACAAAGTTACAGCCATTATTTGTTACTTTTGCTTCATTATATACAGGGTGTTTGGTCTAAGAATGGTGAGTTCCAAGAAACTCCTATTAGTAGACGAGCGATTCGAAAAATATTTTGAATATTTGTAGAAGAGTTCCTAGGGAACATTTTAGCAAAATTAGAACCTCGTAGCTCATTTCAAAATTGGTCAAAAAACGATCGTTTTGGACAATGTTGCAATTTTAAAAAACGAAAAAAACACGCAACACGATTAAAAATGACTCAGAGACCTTCCCGCAGCATTGAATTTTTGTGCCTTTCTCCATTGTATTCCAGAGAAAATACGAAATATTTCCACCTGTTCCAGAATAAAATGGAGAAAAACGAAAAAAAATCAATTTTGGGAGGATCCTAAGTCGTTTTGCGTGCTTAGTTCGTTTTTGAAAATCACTACATCGTCAGAAATGAGCTACGAGGCTCTAATTTTGCTGACATGTTCTTTAAGGACCCTCCTACAAATCCTTAAAATATTTTTCGAATCGCTCGTCGACTAATAGGAGTTTCTTAGAACTTACCATACTTAGACCAAATACCCTGTGTACAGGCTGTTTGCTCTTAGTATGGAGAGTTCTAAGAAACTCCTATTATTCGACGAGCGATTCGAAAAATAATTTGAGGATTTGTAGAAGAGTCCCTAAGGAACATTTTAGCAAAATTAGAACCTCGTAGCTCATTTCAAAGTTGGTCAAAAACGATCGTTTTGGACAATGTCGCAATTTTCAAAAATGAGCTAAACACGCAGAACGACTAAAAATGACTCAGAGACCTTCCCAACATTGATTTTTTTCGTTTTTCTCCATTGTATTCCAGAGAAAATACGAAATATTTACACCTGTTACAGAATAAAATGGAAAGAAACGAAAAAAATCAATGTTGGGAAGGTCTCTGAGTCATTTTTAGTCGTTCTGCGTGTTTTGTTCGTTTTTGAAAATCGCTAAGTTGTCAGAAACGAGCGATTTTTGACCAACTTTGAAATGAGCTACGAGGCCCTAATTTTGCTAAAATGTTCCCTAGGGACTCTTCTACAAATCCTCAGAATATTTTTCGAATCGCTCGTCGACTAATAGGAGTTTCTTAGAACTCTCCATACTGAGAGCAAACACCCTGTATATAAAAAAACTGGAATTCATTACCAACTAATCAATATAGGCTGTGTTAGAATATTTTTACTGTCTATGCTTATAAAATTAGCTACAAGTGACCTTTTGGTGTTCAAAAAACAAAAATAACTCTACAATGGGGAGAAATCAAGCCGTTGAAGTTTTATGTAAGTTACAGTTGTTATACAGGATGTATTTACTACGGTAATTTATTTTGAAATTTCTTACGTAGTACCGTAGCTTAGTTCGTCCATCTGAAAAATACATTAACAAATGTCAAATGAAATAAGATATGAATCAAGTTACGCTACCATACGTAAGAAAAGCCAAGTGCGAGATGAAATATCGTTATACACCCTGTATAATCGACTGTATGTACATACAGTAGAGATTTAATTATTATTATTATTTGTATTCATGTTGTTATCACAAAAACTTTTCAAGTTTATATTAGATTAATTCGAGTAAAATCCCTTAAGTATTACGTCCCTATCCCTAATAACAATTAAATTATAAGAAAATACAATTGTACAATGGATACTAAAGAATTTTTTATTCTCTACTTTTCCTATTTAATAATAAATTGATCTTACAAAAAATGCCCACATGTAGTAAATTAATTATGAATTAGAAAACTTGTAATTGTTTCTGAATGTATTCAAATTCTTTCAGACAGAAATCAATTTTTTAAAACTTCAACAGCAAGTTATGAGGGGTTGCAGAGTCGTGTTTTTAAAATTATATAATATGAGATTGAAATGTTTTTTTAAATTATTCGTTAAAATCAGCTTGAATTCAGTATTAAAAATTATTTAAGCATTTTTAAAAACACGACTCTGCAACCCTTACATTTTACAACCGGTATCTTGAAAACTAACAATCTTTTTTTCATTTCAATTTTCATATTTCTCTCTACCAATACTTGGTGAAATACAAACATATAAATTACGATTGTAGTAAAAATTGAGAGTGACGTACGCTGACGATAATCACGCGACAATCTAAAATTAATTCACGATTTCGTTGCTAGCTTATAAAATAGATACAAAATAATTGTAGTCTTTAATATGAGAGTTTAGCAACAGGTAGTGAATCGTAAATTTTACCAAACTGTATCATCGTTCATTTTATCGTTGTAATAGAATACAGTTTACAACCTAATCTAGTTGATTCATGTCTACACAATTTTGAGTTTATTTAATGTTTATGTATTTTTTTTTTTTGAAACAGTGGAGGTCGACTTAAATCAAACGAAATCGAATTGGAAATTTCCACACCATTATTTTCATTTTGCTATTATTAGTGGTTGTTTTTACTATTCAAAAAAAACACACATACATCCCCAAATTGAAAGCCTATTTCTGTTTTTATTATCTATTTTATAGTATGGGGTGAAAACTATTATTGTTTTTGTAATTGATGCATTTTTTACTTTAAGGATTTGTAGGGTGGTCCCTAGAGAACATTTTACCTCGTAGCTCATTTGAAAGTTAGTCAAAAAACGACTTCTTGAAATTTTCACCAGTCAACTATACACGTAAAATAACTTGATATGACTTTGTAAAATTTGACAATTCAAAAATTAGATATGATTTCATCCGCATGAGCTACGAGGTCCAACTTTTGCTAAAATGCTCTCTGGAAACCACCCTACAAATCCTTAAAGTATTATTCGAATCGTCTAATATGAATTTCCTTTTGGTATATTTACAGCAACAACCCTGTATATTAATTTAATAGAATTTATCGTAACAATCCCTTCATACATATAAATGAGGAATCGATATGTAATTTAGTTCAAGTATTCTATAAAAACCTACACGTTATATAAAATTATTAAAGTATATTTAAATATTAACTATGCTCCTAACTACAATTCCAAATTGTTTATAATCTTCTATAAAACAACTAAAATTCAAATGGTAGTCGGAACATACCTATTGTATTCAATACAAAATAATTAAATACAAGATAAATTAACCAAAAAAAAAGAATCGTGTGCGGTTTATGTGAGATTATTCTTTTTTATTTTGAACTCTACAAGGATTTGATTCTAAATTTGATCTTCATCAATTCTTTTTATAAATTCTTGTAGAATAAAACGTGTCGACGATGTGATTTTTACCCCGCCTATTTATAGCAATTAATTTTTTTGTTTCGCCATCAAGAAAATCAAAATCAAAAAAAAAATGATTCAACATTAATACACACACATAAAAAAAGCACGCTTTCCTTTTGTAAACATTTCTAGTATTCATTAGGAATGTTGTATTGGAGAAAGAACAATCAATAAACATTACGGTAGATGTAATTTTTTTTTTTTAATAAGTTAAACATGACGAGTTTTCTGTAAAGTTCGGTTCTTGTAATGGAAAATAAAGTAAATATGACTCGTTAATGATGGTTGTAGATAGTAATTGAAAAGTTATCAAAAAATTCAAAAATTTTAATATTTTTCCAAAAAATTCCAACAATTAATTACAATTTAAACTATTTACTAGTTACTACAGGAAATAGATTATGTTCACTATCAACATTACTTTAAATCTTTTATAATTTATATATAAGATTTATTCATGTTTCATGTTAACGTATGTAAGATTATTTAACAATAATTATATTAATTTTACAAAAAAATATAGAATAAAATTTACCTTTAGCGGAGTAAACGTACCATAATTTAAAGAGTATTGTAGAAGATTCAAAATTCAGGAAGGACGAAACTCAGTAGGGGTTTAAAATAACACCATTTTACAGCTGTATTAAATAAAGCTTACTTTTAGACAATCTGAAAATCAAGTTTAATATGCAAAAAAAACGATTTCTAAAAAAATGATAATTTTGGCCGTATATACAGGATGTAATTGAATTACCTTTAAACTTACAAACCATGCATAGGACCCGAAAACGGAGTTGATTTGCATCATTTATTTGGGAGTCTCTATGACCACTGTGATCCTATTTTCTCTAACGTATTGTCATGGAAATCCGAGATGTGTTATATTGACACCTGCATTATTATCAGTTAAACATGACGAGTTTTCTGTAAAGTTCGTTTCTTGTAATGGAAAATAAAGTAAATAAGACACGTTAATGATGGTTGTAAATAGTAATTGAAAAGTTATCGAAAAATTCAAAAATTTTAATATTTTTCCAAAAAATTCCAACAAATAATTACAATTTAAACTATTTACTAGTTACTTAGTATACAGGAAATAGATTGTAATTAAGGATATGAACTTATGCCAACATAACACGAAACATAGGTTCATTCATGTTAATTCGAAAACATGAAATGTTAATTACATAAACTTTACATGTACCATAATTATTACTTGTATATTAAAACAACAAATATCAATTTATTGGAATGTGTTAATAAAACAATAATCAATAAATATGAATTATTAATGAATTCTATCATTATAAATTTTAATTACAATTTACAATGTTGTTAATCTCGATTTATTACAAATATATATACAATATTGATTATTTATTTATTGATAATTAAGTAGACAAAAAAACTATTAACTTTTATAAAGACACTATTTAATAATAATAGAAAGTATGCTAGTGATAAAACTTTAGATAGAAAATCGTTAACAAACTTTAACTGAAGATTATCAATCGATAACAAGTTAACAAGGTGATAACGTTACATTATAAATGAAGTTGATCAAGTGGTAAAGTATCAGATGAGAGAATATCTCAATCCATCATCACATAGCAGCGGATCATGAATTTATTTTAAATTGTCGTGTCACTATCGTCATCGCACTCAATGGACGTAGATGACTAACAAATTTTACTATAATCTTAATTTATATACCTATTTGTATTTCAACAAGTACTTGAATCCACCTACTCGCTGCGCTTATGAAAATTTAGTGTGTATTTTTAATAAGTAAGTTAGTGATACATGTGTAGTTCAATGAGAATTTTAACCAATATTTTCTTCTTCTTTTTGACTTTTCATAGGGAGAGTAAGGCTTGCGTATTTCAAGGCAATTCGATTACACCTTGTAGAATTACAATCGTAACAAATAAATGGATAACTCCGTCGTTGAGAGGTCGATGGAAATCGAGTGTGATTGAAGAGCGGTTACAATAAGATAGTTGACAGCAATGACGTCAATTGATTTAAAATCCCGCTGATAAGATATCATATTTTTCAGAATGACTGAACCTGAAAACTTTATTAATGACCGATTATTTTACTACTACCTAGTTTTTAAATGAAAGTATTAGATAAATAATAAAATAAAGTTAGGATCGTGAACACACTCTTAGATTTCGCGCTTCAGTGGGGGACTTGAAATTGAAGGGGGTGAAATTGCCCCTTGAAGTTACCCTTTCAAAACACATTTTTCGCTATATCTCGAGAACCAAGCAAGATATCGAATCCAATCAAAAACTAAAATAATCTGCACATCCAGTAATATATTACCACTTAACAAACAGCACCCTTCTATCTTCCAGGGGTTGGAAAATATGCAAGGATAGGTATGTAAAGTGTGAGTTTTTGTTGTGCCATCACGCTGAAGCTAAAAACGATTGACCCTATTCTCACAATAGTTAAGGCTGACTGTCATAGAAGCGGCGCCTCCACCAAAAGACGACCCAGTCTTTCACCACTTCTCCCACCTTTCTATGCGAGTTAATGTCTGTCCGTTTTATTTAAATTCAATTTCGAAAAAATAGATTACATTGGATGCAGATTATGAAATTGAAAATCGAAGTTCACGTTTTTGTAGAGTGAACTTTGCTCGATCTTTTTATATACGTGACTATTAAATTAATCAACTTTTACACAGGGAATTTTGTGTTTCGGCAAACCACTCGTTTCAGGACAAAAAGTTACTTTTTTTTCCTTATCCTGTGAAAATCCTGTCAAAATTTCGAAAATCCAAGCCCGTATATTTGTATATGACTGTCTTTGGAATCGAATTCAACTATTTTCTAGCCGCTATCTGTTACCGTTTACGAGAAAAATGTGTTTTACATGTAATTGGTAGCATTCAGTTCGGATAAAAGTCAGCTAGAGCGTCGCGCTTACTTCGATTATAGTATAAGGCGGTGACGTCATCACCCTTTCTAGGAAATGAATTTCCTAACTTTAGTAATGGTCGTTTTGTTTCAATGTTAATCTTCCAGTTAATTTCCATTAAATCAAATGTGATTACATTTAGGTGGGTGATTTCTCGGAGGTATTTTCAAATTTCATCACAAGAAAAATGAATTCATTTATTCGTATGCATAAATCAAGATAATATAACGGATATTGAGATATATGTTCAGTATTGGTGATGGTTATTATGGTGGAAAGGATTATTGATTAACAATAAAGGAAACAAAGTTGGATCAAGTATTACAGATAGTTTTTTCATTGTCTGGAAGACTTTTATTTTTGATTTTTAAAAAATTTCTCTATTTGATATTCTAATCTATATTAAAGCTATTAGAAGGGAAAATAGACGGTGTTTTCATCTTGTTTAACAGGAAATTATTAAACGGAACCTATCTCTATGTATGTACATATAGTACATGTGTGTATAGAGAGTTTAACAATACGCTATATGTAATAGAAATTCCCTATTGTTGGAATGTAGAGATTGCCTCAGATGTACAATGAAGAAATTTAATATAATTCTCAGCATTTTGTGTTAACAACAATTTTTGTTATAAAATAAATAATAAATAAAATGAAGACAAATATTATTTTTAATCCGAATAAGTTTGGAGTTTATGTTGAAAGTTTTCTTGTTATTACAAATACGAACTTACAACTCTTACAAATAAAGAATTTAAGAAACATTCTCATTTATGTATGAATCAATTATTAAAGATTAAATGAAACTCATGTCTATTAGCGAATTTTTTTTAAAAAAATTAGCTAATGACGAGATCCTCACTTTTGAATTTCCGAAAAATTTTTGCACAGAAGTTCGTTTTGGGACCTCAGGAACCCATATCCACCGTTCGTTAAAATTTTTATATATATATATATATATATATATATATATATATATATATATATATATTTATATATGTATACCCACGATAACTGCCGTAAAAATACACCAATCTTAATGAAACTTGGTACAAAAATCGGTCTTTGTGATAGCTTGGATGAGTTCGTTGGCCAGACTGGTAGGGCCAACACTTTTGGAATAAGAGCTGAAGAAATGTTAAAAAAAATCATTTTCAATATTACATTTGCTTAGATTTTGATGAAAATTAAAATAACAGTAGAGCCGACCATTCTCTATGACCCAGAAAAAAAATCATCAAAATCGGTTCGTTGGTTCGCAAGAAAAATGCAAAAATCTCTTTTTTGAGTATAAGCAGTAAAATCGATTATCTCAGGTGGCTATATGTTCTGACTATTGATATTAGAAAAAAAATTGAATATCGCGGGGGGGGGGGGCAACTAATTTTGACAGTTAATATTAGACGCAAGGCCTGCTAGAGAATTTCGCTTGAAAAAATCAAGCAGGCCTTGATTAGACGTATTAGACAAACAACAAACTTCATTATTATTTTTTTTTTAGTGTTTCTTATTGTTTGTGGATTAAAAGTATTTTTCAATAAAAATCATAAATATTAAAATAACATCGGGGAAATGAATTTATTAGTTGATTCAATGTTATTAAAATATATTAATTGTCAGTATCATAAGAATGTTTTGCAATTAATATTTCAGTATGTAGATACATAAAAAAATTCGCTATATAAGGTACTTGCTGCCTTTGGAGATTTTTTTTTTCTTTTTCAAAACAACAATCTCTATAAAACTTATTTGCGTAGAAATTTTTTATTTTCTAACTATAAAAACGGAAATTATGTATAGTACGTTTACTCCGCTAACGTTCTTTGACTTAAGTTGTAAATAAGAATTAGTGGTTTACACAATAGATGCAAAATTTACAACAATCGGTTGGGAGTCTTATAAATCATAAATAAATTCGACAAACTGTGGCAGGTATATAAGGACAAGTATTTTCAAGGGTAATGACTGTGCACCTGTTTGCATACAAATTTTATGATTGAAATTTACATTTAGAAATGTTTAGTAAGCTTAAATCCTTTCGTGAAAAGAAATCACATAACAAATTGACGGTTGGTAGTTCAAATACCAAATGTTCACTATCAACATTACTTTAAATCTTTTATAATTTATATACCGGGTGACAATGAAAACAGTCTACAAGCTGCAACTTTTTTAGTTATTGGTACTTTTTTCCCAAATTCACAGAGTCACTCAATGGTACAATTGCGCAGATTATGGAATGTTAATAATACTTGAGTCACTTCCGGTTTGACCGGAAGTGGACCTATATCTCTTATTTTAAATAGCGACCTATATATTTTTTGATTTTGTCTTATTATACTAAGAATTAGCTTTCCAGGGACGTATGACAAGTAGGGGTTTAAAGAAGAAAAATGCCTAAAAATAGCATGAGATTGTCCAAACTAGTCAACTCTGATTTAACGGAAAAACAACTAAATAAGACAAATTACATAGTATTTCATCATAATAACAACAGAACAAATTTATCAATCTCTGTGGTTACTGTTTAAATAATAATGTTCACTAGCTTCAAAGCCCCCTGTGTTCTTAAAATTTGCTTTAAATCACACAGGAGAGGATAAAATTTAGAAATTCGGTAATAATTCATGTTTATTCATTTAGAGACAAAATTTCAAAATGAAAATACAAAGTACTAATATGAAGCTTGAAAGTAATGTAATAAAACTAGCATGTTCCTATTTTAGTTTTTGAGGAAAATGGATTACTTTATGCCGGAAAATCTCAAAAACTGTCAATTGATCATAAGTCCACCAAAATTGGTTTTTAAGCATTTATAATTAGTAAGGCTACAAATTGTGAGGTACTGAACGGTATCCAATAGTTACAATCACGTGTCCAGTTGTTTGGATCTTAAATCATGGATGACTAATTTGGACAATGTTTTGCCATTTTAGGCGTTTTTCCATTTTAAAACCCTACTTGTTATACATTTTCGGAAAGCTTACCCTTAGGACAATAATACAAAAGCAAAAAATATAAAGGTTGCTATTTAAAACAAGAAATGTATGTCCACTTCCGGTCAAACCGGAAGTGACTCAACTATTATTACCACTCAAAAATCTGCGCAATTGTACAGTTAACCAATCCTGTGAATTTGGAAAAAATGTACCGACAACTAAAGAAGTTGTGGCTTGTAGCCTGTTTTCATTGTCACCCGGTATAAGATTTATTCATGTTTCATGTTAACGTATGTAAGATTATTCAACAGTAATTACATTAATTTTACCAAAAATATAGAATAAAATTTACCTTTAGCGGAGTAAACGTACCATAATTTAAAGAGTATTGTAGAAGATTCAAAATTCAGCAAGGACGAAACTCAGTAGGGTTTAAAATAACACCATTTTACAGCTGTATTAAATAAAGCTTACTTTTAGGCAATCTGAAAATCAAGTTTAATTTGCAAAAAAACGATTTCTAAAAAAATGATAATTTTGGCCGTATATACAGGATGTAATTGAATTACCTTTAAACTTACAAACCATGCATAGGACCCGAAAACGGTGTTGATTTGCATCATTTATTTGGGAGTCTCTATGACCACTGTGATCCTATTTTCTCTAACGTATTGTCATGGAAATCCAAGATGTGTTATATTGACACCTGCATTATTATCAGGTTAGTATACAAGGTGTCGTCTCTAATATGGTCGATATTAAAAAACTACTATTAATTGACAAGCGATTCAAAGTCTTTTCAAAGATTTGTAGGAGGGATCTTGGAGACGATTTAAGCAAAATTAGAACCTTGTAGTTCATCTGAAAGTTAGTTAAAAATTCTAATTTTGAACAAAAACCAGTTAAACACGTAAAACGATTAAGAATGACTCAATAACCCTCTCAACATTGATTTTTTTCCGTTGTACTCCATTGCGTTTTACACTTGTTCTAAAATGCTTTGGAAAAAACTGAAATAAAATGCTGGCCAGATTCTTGAGTAACTCTAAGTTATTTTAAGTGTGCAGTAAGTTTTTGAAAACATTTTTAGTCATTTGATTACACCCTGTATA
Organism: Mylabris sibirica; assembly: GCA_039776855.1. Lineage (NCBI taxonomy): Eukaryota > Metazoa > Arthropoda > Insecta > Coleoptera > Meloidae > Mylabris > Mylabris sibirica. The sequence continues at coordinate 8,611,292 of CM077844.1, forward strand.
AAGTTTATGCACGATTTCGTATTTGTACCTCTAAAATTTCATTATTATTGCAAACAAAGTATAAATAAACATATAGGTGTTTATAACGGAACAATAGTGTTGCCAACATAATAAACTTCCTAGTACATCTATTTCTCTAAACAAAATGTTAATATTAGAGGGGTGGTTTCCATTGAATCTATTACTGTTACAATTACTATAGAAATTGTTAGTTCTGCTTGTTTTGAGGTTTCAAGTTGAATAAATATATTTATCATTGATAATTAATGATTCTACAATTATTTCATGTATAAATAAGAAGAACGGTATGGAGAGTAAAGTCGATCAAATCCAAATAGATAGACTATAAAAAGGAGTTCTTATCAGAGTAAAACATACATACTTTTTCCATTATTTACAAGCTAATCGTTTGGATTTAAATGACAGAATTTCATATTCTATAAGCAATAATATTATAGTTTATCTTTTGATAAAATTTAAGTTAAATATTTAACACAGTTAGTTTATATGTATGTGGGGTATAATAACATATTTTCAAATAATGAGTTTCATATGTTAATATGGGTTAATATACGATAATTTGTAAAGTTAAGGGAATTTTACGTTATAAAATTTGAATAGTTATAGTTATAATAACACTCATTAAGGGTTGATTTCACCAACGTCTGTTAAATTTTAACGAACAAATATATCATAGAAACGATTTTTATAATTATAACAATTGTTTTTAAGTGTTCATTAGGTTTAATTGAAGTTGATGAAATCGTTTGTTAGTATTGTTGATATCTACAGGTTGTATTTGAATTGCCTGGTAATCTTTGAGCTACGCGTAGGACCCGAAAAATTGAGCTGATTTGTATAATATACAGGGTCTTTCGACTATATATAGAAAGTAACAAAAAATATCAAAAATTCCCCCTTTGACCCTTCTAGATACCTTTATTGTACTCTGTTCCATATAAAGATAGTAAGGTTTGAGTATTGTCAAGCATTTCAATTACACCATGTATAAAAGCTGACTCAAGTAAAACATGAGTTGTGAAAACTGATAATACGAACATGCAAAGCTTCGAACCGAAATTGAACCGAAAACCGGATAAAATCGAAATTTAGACCGGAGAAAATCTGAATTTTATTATATAGGTAGTTTATTTAATTTACGTATTTTGGGGGGTTGAAATTGCCCCTGCAAAATCAGTTTTTTCAAATATCCCAGTAAGGGCTTGCAAGTAAACCTTTCGAACTTAAAACTCTCGATTTTAATAATTTTTGGTAAATGGTTAATTCATTCTATTTAAGGGATGTATGTTTTGTCGTTCATGCCCATACTCAAATTTAAGGGAGATATTGAGGGTTGAAATTACCTTTGCAAAATCAGTTTTTTCTAAATATCTCTGGAACGGCTAAATATTTTTTAGGGGGGCAAAAATTAAACGATAGAGTTTCACTAAGGCTATCGAAAAATGAAAACCGCGCTTTTACCCCTTGTCGAGGGTTGAAGTTATAGATGATTATATGCCATTTTTTATGGTTTTTTGCGATTTTCTACCCCATGGTAAAACACATCATCATAAAAATTATTGTGCGGAAACTAATAACTAAAAGTTAACTATCCAAGGATTTTTTTATTCAAGATACTTACCCCCTAAACAGTTTGTAGGGGTTGTACATTAAGGGGTAAATTTTGATTACGTATATTATTTATCAAAATTCAAATTATCTGCATCTTAAAGGCCTTTAAAAGATCTTTGAAATGATATACAATCATCTATCCCTTACAACCCCTTATCGAATTATAAGGCAATAAATTTCTATAATTTCTTACAATTAATATGTAATTCTCTTTATAATGAGTTAATTTAATTTAATTTTGTCAATATTTTTAGCGACTTAAAAACAAGTTGATATAAATCCGTTAAGGGTATCAAGAGATAAAAATCGCATTTTCATCCCTTGTTGGAGGTTGAAATTATTGATGATTATATACAATTTTCTACCCCATAGTTAAACATATCGCCATGAAAATTGATCTGCTAATAGAAAATTACAGAATAAAAGTTCGAGGGTTTTTTCAATTTAAAATATTTACCCTGTAATTAGCTCTTAAGGGTTGTACATTTTAGGGTGAATTTGAAAATTTATCATTTTGAACTGAACCGAAAATCGAAACCGAAAAAACCGTTATTATTGCAGAAACGAAAATCGTATGAAAAAAATATCGGTTCGAAGTTTCGCAAGCAGGTTTAATATTTTTAAATCGATCAGATTAAGACATTAAGAGCATTCATAATGAAAAATAAAGCTCAAGATAAATTGACGAGAAATAATTTTATCTGTGATTGAATATTAGTTGAAAAAATCTTACAATTCTTGAATGTTGAATTAAAATTAGTTTCAATACAATAAAGAAACAACAATCTTTCTTATTAATGTTAAATTTAGAGTTGTTAATGAATAGATAGGTGAAAAAATAATTAGGAAAGGAATTAGTATCAATAAAATAATAATTTAAATAAAATTTGCGTAGGTCATTCAATTGTGAAAAGAGGAAAGATACAGGGCGTTTGGTCTAAGTATAGTAAGTTCTAAGAAACTTGTATTAGTCGACGAGCGATTCGAAAAATATTTTAAGGATTTGTAGGAGGGTCCTTAGAGAGAAAAATTATAACGCTGTAGCTCATTTCTAAGTTGGTCAAAAAACGATCGTTTTGGACAATGTCGCAATTTTCTAAAACGGACTAAACACGCAAAACGACTAAGAATGGCTCGGAGACCTTCCCAACATTAATTTTTTTTGTTTGTCTCCATTGTATTCCAGAAAAAATACGGAATATTTCCACCTGTTCCAGAATAAAATGGAGAAAAACGAAAAAAAGATCAATTTTGGGAGGATTCTAATGTCATTCCAAGTCGTTTTGCGTGTTTAGTTCGTTTTTGAAAATTGCAACATTGTCCAAAACGATCGTTTTTTGATCAACTTAGAAATGAGCTACGAGGCTCTAATTTTGCTGACATAGTCTTTAAGGACCCTCCTACAAATCCTTAAAATATTTTTCGAATCGCTTATCAACTAATAGGAGTTTCATAGAATCAACCATATTTAGACCAAACACTCTGTATATTGAAACACGATAGCTAGTAAGGCTTAACAATTTTTTTGTTAAAAATAAAATAGAAATTCTCTTTATAATAGTTTTAAGTAATTTTAATGCTTTAATTTTAAAACAATAAAACCAAAAGCACATCTGGATTAGCGAGATATCTGATAGAAATTAAATAAAATTCAATTCAATCTAGATTCTGTTCAAACTGTAGAAAACGCTTTAATCAATTTCTCATATTTTAACACAAATAATTATCAATAGTAGTATTCAGAGTAAATAATTGTCTCAATAGAAATCTCAACTTTTATCATCTTTTAGAAGAAAAAAACTTGTAATCCACACAAAAATTGTGATACCCATTCACAAGGAATATTATTACAAAACATAAAAAATAAACTATGATAAATATGATTTAGAATGCTTTATCTTGAAGAAGAGAAGAAGAAAGAAAAAAGCAATATGACCCCATGAGAGATTTTCATGGAAAACTTTCATTGCCCCCACGTATTTTACCAAGTATGAAGTATGAAAAACTATTTTCATGTATTTCTTTCTTTAGATATGTTCATGAAGAATAAAAGTACATCTATACAGGCGTCTTGTCAGTTTTAGAAGGCCTACATGGAAACATATACGTCACCTGATAATACAAGGTGTTTCTAAATGAAGTACCATAAATTAGAGGGCGTGTAGATAAAGTTGAAAAAATACGAAAACTTAAGAATTTTTTTTTTCTAAAACTCTTAATTAATAAGATACAGGGTGTTAAAGAGTCGACCGGTGGTCTACTCTTTCGCTAATATCTGTTGAAACAGTAAACCAATTGGGATAATTTTTTGTGTGGACCAACGAGTTATAAAAATCAGTAATCAGACAAATTTTCAGTTCATTTCAATAAGCCAGTGGCGTAGAAACAGGGGGTCATATTACGTTTTTTACTCTTAAAAAAGTAAAGCTTCGATTTTTTGATGTTTTATTATTTTTTGCTGAAATAATAGTCCTTTTACAATAAAAAAGTCATACTTGTTTAATTTGCCCAGAGGCATCCGTTATTGAGTTAAATCTTCAAGTGTATTTTATTGAAGCGACTGATGTTCTGACATCAATTTGCAAATAACTCAAAAACGGACGCCTCTGGGCAAATTGAACAAGTATAACTTTTTCATTGTAAAATGACTGTTATTCGAGAAAAAAATAATAAAACATTAAAAACCTAACCCTTACTTTTTTGAAGAAAGAAAAGCGTAATATGACCCCTATATCTACGCCACTGGCTTATTGAAATAAACTGAAAATTTGTCTGATTACTGATCTTTATAACTTGTTGGCCAACACAAAAGATTATCCCAATTGGTTTACTGTTTCAACAGATATTAGCGAAAGAGTAAACCACCGGTCGACTCTTTAACACCCTGTATCTTATTAATTAAGAGTTTTAGAGAAAAAAAAATTCTTAAGTTTTCGTATTTTTTCAACTTTATCTACACGCCCTGTAGTTTATGGTACTTCATTTAGAAACACCTTGTATAATTTGTTGTTTCCTATCTGAAATTCAAAGTCGTACTTTTACATTTTGTTAGATATACAAGGTGTAATCGAATTGCCTAGCAATCTATAGAGCATGTGTAAGGTCGGAAACTGAGCCGATTTATATCATATATTATTGGTTATTTTCGAGAAAAAAATAGTTGAAAATTTTTCCAACATTTTCAGATCCACTGGAATCAATAAATATTACATTACGTTAATTAGGTTAATATTAATCTAGTGACCATTAAACATTGGTTAAAATTTTGGCTAGCCTTAGGGTCAATTTCACCAACATCAGTTAAATTTTAACGAACAAATAAGCCATAGCAACGATTGTTTTTAACTGTTCATTAGTCTTAACTGAAGTTGATGAAACCGTCCCTTCGTCATTTTCTTTTTAATTTTAAAATACTCAGCTGTCACCTCGTTTCGCAAACTGCCCTACTCGCAAAATAAAATCTTACTTTTGACACTTGTATCATAAATAACTATTTTTTACAATTCATAACAAAAATTCGCTAAGAATCAGTGCGTTATAACTTATAACTTAGCAGCGGTATTTGCCCACATTTGCGTGCGGGTGACGTCACTGCTCTGAACTAACTTATACGTTAGTGCTCACTGATTACACTCGATCTTCATCTACCTCTCAATAGTGTTATTTGTTTATTTGTTGTGATTGTAACACCACAATGATTCAATGTAGTTGAAGAAGTGAGTGAGCAACGACACAAACAATAAACAGGCGGTCTACTGTAGCTGAATTGTGCCCCCTTTCTTGCTGGATTTTTATAAGTGTAGCGAGTAGGTGGGTTCAAGTACTGTATGAACTACAAACGTATAACGATTATAATAAAAATCGAGTCATGTGTGTTCATAGTGTGCGCTGACGATAATCGCGCGACAATCTAAAATAAATTCACGATCCCGCTGTTAACTTATAACAATTACTTCTTAAGACCCATATTAAAGGTTGTCTCCTCCACAGCTTGATTTTTAGCAAAAATTATTAAGAATTGATGATTTTTAACGAAGGTATCTTATTTTTTGAACATACATCAAATGTCATTGAGGCATGCAGCCTATCGGGCATTATTCCGGTTGCCCAGTCCGTTACTGGTTTTCGTACTTATCGTAGGCGTAAACACACACACAATCACACAGTTAAAATGATGAACAAATATAAATCTTTTAAATTGTAGCTTTCCAGTCCATTTATCTGATAATAGAAAGAATCAAAAGTGCTAGGTTAAGAAGAGTAAAAAATAAGAAAGATTCCAGTATTAAATAAATAGAATTTAATGCAGTTTCTATGAATGTATACAGTAAGGAAAAGGAATTACTCCTACTTGTCCTTTTATATAAAGATATGTATGTATTGTGGTTTAAATACTACTGTAATTGTACAGTTATTGATCGTGTTAGAAATACAATTAATAAAGTGTTGTGGGTGGTTTTGATTATCTCACATTGAAAATTTCCTACGTTTTATTTGTTAATTATTATCCCAAAAAGAGGGTTTTCAAATAATTAAAACTTATAATTAGACGAAAAATAAAAAATTTCTAGATTTTTTTTTAAGTTCCTTTAACGTAAAAAATTTTTATACTTTTACCTATCAACATTAAATTTTACAACAGATCTTTCCGTTCTTTAACGATATTCTTACAATTTTAATAGCTGACAGACACATAAGAATTTGTTTTACTATCCACAAATATTAACATTTATTATTATCCAACTGGATATCGAAAATAGAAACAAGCCAAGTTAATGATATACAAACAGAAGGCAAATGCATGGTTTCTTATTTAAATAAACACAATATAAAGTAAAATTTCACAACAAAAATCGTCTTGATATCAATATATTGATTTTATATTCGCATATAAGTATAAAATATGCAATTTATCTTCGACGTATCGAATCAATCACTTTTCTATTATATCTGATTAAAGTAGAGCCTGCCTTAAGATAGACCTGCAATTATTACGCTTCTCAAGCGTTAGATGGCGCTTGCTCCACGACGCCTTTTTTCGTGCTGGGTTCGAATCTCGTTTTTTTTAAAAAAAAAGTTGTACATGTAAACATTATAGATGGTTAAACTGTTAGTGCGAAAAGTTGAATTTATCGCACTGAAAATGAGTGCATTAAAAGGTTACTTTCGATAGCAGGAAAGATTATTAAATAGTCAGACATCTCGCACTGCTGTAGAAAAATCATTTTTAGAAACGCTTTTCCCTAATTTCCCCCAACCGAAAACCATTGAAAATACTCCATCAATATAGCTTAGAAAGCGTTCAATTACTGTAATTATTTGTCCATCAAAATCATTGATTTTTCTAGACAAGTGTTGAAACGAATTGCATTTTAGTAAAGTTAAGAAAAATTATTGTTGAAAATTTACTGACACAATATTGAAAAAGATTGTTTTCTAACTGGTTAGTTCGTTACAATATAGTGTGATTCTATTCATTTTTATATAGATACGTACATCTTTTAGCTTTTAGATTCAGTAAAGGTTCTCTATTATCATATCTAATGCAGGATAAAGGAGAGATTTATGTAGGTGTAAAATTAGACTAGAAACTAAAATTGTAATAAGAAATTATTCTCTTGAGTGTCATGTTAAAGTAGAGTATGCAGTAAAGATTTCCGATTGAAAATTGCATCACTATACAATACATCAACATTAAGAGACTATGTTTCAATTGAAGCTTTAATGAAATTAATCGTTATTAAGGTACGACCTACCTTAAGATAGACCTGCAGTTATTGCGCTTTCCCAACGTTAGATGGCGCCCGCTCCTTCAACGTCTTTTATACGTATATGTTTACAGATTATTTTATTTTCCTTAATATCTGATGTACCACTGAATTGTACCATGCCTTTCTTACATAGTATCGTAGATTTGTTCGACCGTTTGTCGGTAATATAGATTACTGTCGTAAATTATCGACATTTGACATTTATTGACGCATGTTTCAATCTAAGGTGAAGTTAGTGATCTGTATTACCGACAAACAGCCGAACAAAGCTACGTTACTACGTAAAAAAAGCATAAACAAATACGAGTTAAATTACAGTGATACACCCGATATTTTGCAACAATCTATGAAAATGAATCCATAAAAATTCGTCACACAAACCCGTTGTAAGTTTTTATACACGATATATTGAGAATATCCCCTAAGTTATAATAAATCTAACAATAAGTCATAATAGACATATTTATAGACTTATTTTTTTTTTTAAAAAAAATCTACATAATATTGTGCAAAAAGGTATAAAAACCAATACTATCAAAGACTAAAGCTATAAATGGAATTATTCAAAGTTTTTCACATTAATAGAACCTTTTTAACTTCCCCGACCAGAGGGTAGGGAAGTTATTAGTTTCGGACCAAAATTTCGAATTCGAAATTTCACCAGATCTTTACGTTTTGGGGTCCCCTGAACACGTTTTTGAAGTTTTTAGCATGATGTCCGCGTGTGTGTGTGTGTGTGTGTGTGTGTGTGTGTACGTGCGTCTGTCGTTTCTCCAACGATTACTCAAAAACGGCTTAACCGATTACGTTCAAATTTGGCCAGCATCAACTATTCCGTGGACTTTCGAGTTGATTAGTTTTTGGTGCCAATCGGACCACGGGGGTGGACGGGGGAGGGGGTTGATTGAAAAAAATGTAAGATAACGTATTAATTTGATATCACCAATCGAAAGGGCATGTGCTTTTATGTCAGAAATAATACCCATCATGTGCGATATTTTTCAATCTGGCGACTTATAATGATTAAATTAATTAGATGGACAGTGATTCTTTACTAATCAAGTATGTACGCAAGACAAAAGAATAAGACATTAATATATCAAATACAAATCAGGATTTACGGCCGTTGTCTAGCAACAAGACTGTTTCGTGAAAGATCGAGTAGGTGTAAATAATTGCGTTGTTTTTTTTTAAATTTCGGTGCTGATTTTGACATCTTTGGTTTTGTTAAAAGCTTTACTGGAATAGTTATTTTATTCTTAAAAATCAAAAATTAATTGTTATTTAATTGAAAAATAATAAATAAAAATGATTATTTCCATAATTGAAAAGAAAAAAAATAAAGTTATTCTGGCGAGAATTGAACCCCGTAGCAAACAGATGTCAGGCGAGAGCGCAACCACTGTGCTTTTCGCAGAAATTTGACAATTTTCTCTTGATCGTAGAAAAATTTTTTTCTAATTAATGATTAACTACTGGGACTGGTCAGTCGGGGAAGTTGCTAGGCCGGGTCTTCGATTCGGCCCCTTTTCCAACTCGTTTTAAGCTATCTTTATGTGTTTTTAACTATCTTAAAAAAGAATAATTTAATACCAAATGAAATAAAGATTATTATGTAAATCGTATTCTATCTAGCTACAAAGATCACATTATTACAAATTCTCTTTGTTAACCTTTAACACTGAATTTATTTACTTATCCTTTACAATAATTCTATTTAAAATATTTTAGTATTGGAAAATCGATAATTCTTCACTTCTCCTGTACAAGAATTTGATTAGACAGCATAAAATCAAGACACCTTAAGCTAATTAACAATACAATTATTCTATTAAGTTATATTCTTTCCGATAAAAAAAATAATTATGATTGATTTTCATAATAAAGAGTAAGCATCTCGTATACGCTAATAGGTAAAAATGGTGGATGCGCCGGGTTAGAATAAATCTCTTCTGCTCAAAAAAACTTATATATTTATTTATTTATTGTTTTCTGAAGGACAATTCAGCGATTTCCCTACAGGTTGGTGGTTATCGATTATTTTTTTTCTATCTGAATGATAAATAGCCAAACAAATTTGTTTTTTTTTTTGTAAATTTTAGCGATTCAATAAAGTTCTATCAATTTTAGGTGGTCAGTTAGTTCGAGAATTGACAATAAGACAAAAATTCTAGATTAAATTGAGATGTTAATAAGCTTAAATAGAATTGGAAGTTTTCCGGACAACAATCGATAGTTTATGGACACGTTTGTGTAGTTCTAGTCTGAGCGAAAAATTACTAAAATCGTGATTGTAAATACAAATTGTACAAGTATTGTTCTATTATTTGATTTCAACAATAATAAACGATCAACTGTTGTAATGAAATTAATTATTTCAATTCTAGAGAAGATTACACTGCAGTTTGTACGTGAGTAAAACTTCTATGCGAGACCAAAAAAAATTAATCCAATTTTAAATCTTATTATTATCTAGACAATATAAAATCTAAAAATCAATAAACAACATGTTTCTAAAACTCATTATTATTGTTATTATGTACTAAATGTTCAGATATTTGTTTTACATGTCTATATTGTGGTTATTTTCGTGTAAACAAATACCACCTACTCTATTTTATCGAATAAATCAACTAATTTCAAGAATATTATTGTAATTTTGACAAATCTAGTATAAAATCATCTTTATTTAATATTTAACCTTTGGATAGAATTATTGATAATTTATAATTATTTCAACAACAAAAGCAAACTTCTACCCTCTTGAAAATTGATTACGAAAAAAAATTGATAAGAATTCCATATAAATAGCCGAATTTTTGCAAACAGATTCAGAACTAAAAAAAAAATCATCCAACAATGAAATTTGCCTTAGTATTAGCTACAGTTTTGGTAGCTGCTTCAGCTGTGCTACATCCACGTATAATCCAACAAGAATGGAACAGCTTCAAGGTAACTTTTTTGCTCAATTTTTTATAATTTTATCTAAATTTTAATTGCAATATAGTCGAAACATGTAAGAGTCTACAATAGTGCAGATGAGGAAGCTAAACGTTTAGCCATCTTCCAACAAAACTTGATCAAAATCGAAGAACACAATAAATTATACGAACAAGGTTTAAGCACATTCAAAATGGGTGTTAATTCATTTGCTGATATGACATCAGAAGAATTTATGGCCTATTTTAACAAATCAGGTGTACAAAACCGTCCTCAAGTTCGTGGTGAAAAAGTTATACTTCCCAGTGGTAATGCACCAAAATCATTTGATTGGAGAACCAAAAATGTTCTTACACCAGTTAAAGACCAAGGCTTATGTCGATCAGGCTGGGCTTTCGCTGCTGTAAGTTTCGAATTCAATTCTTAATTGTATTATTCTTCTTATTATTATTGTTTTATAGACTGGTGCAATGGAAGCTCAATATGCTTTGAAAACTGGTAAAGTGATCTCATTGAGTGAACAACAATTAATAGACTGTTCGGTAAGTTATGGCAATAATGGTTGTTATGATGGTTATACAGACGATGCTTTTAAATATGTACACAACCATTACATCACTTATGAAGATAATTATCCATATGAAGCAAAAGAAAATAAATGTCATCAAGCTGAAGCATCACCAGTTAAAGTTGCTAGTATCGTTGTTTTGAAAGGAACTAATGAAAATATCCGTAATGCTGTTGCTACTAAAGGTCCACTTGCTGTTGCTGTTAATATTACACCATACTGGCATTTATACAAAGGTGGTGTTTTAGAAGATACTATATGTGATTATAATATACTTGATCATAGTGTCTTACTAGTTGGTTATGATGAGGAATGTCAATATTGGATAATTAAGAATTCATGGGGTAGTGATTGGGGTGAAGGTGGTTATATCAGACTTTCATTTGCAACTCCATGCGGTATTGAAGAATATGCTTCTTTTCCAATTCTTGCTTAAATTCTAAACGATACACATAATATTATAAATAATTCAGAATATGATAAATAAATAAATTTCAAATATTATTGTTACATATTTGAAACTTTTATTTCCTATCTGAAACAAACATAAAGACATCTTCATGCTACATCTGTATTGAAATTTTAGATTGAAGGAAAAGTTGCCCCTTTCATCTTTTAGAATAAATAATTAACACAGAAGATAATTTGAAATTTAAGCTAATGTTGAGGGGATACTAATATGCCAATTTTCAAGCATCGATATCTCGCTTGTTTTCTGAGGTATTGGAAAAAATAAACGCGTTTTAAATAGAGAATTTCAAACTGCATACTTTAAAGCTTTTTATCTTGCAAAAATTTGACAAAATTCTGAATGGCAGGGGAAACTCTTGGACCCTGTTTTTTTAGTATGTTCTTCTTTATAAATGGCTTAAATTTAGCCAATGTTATTGATTTTCAGTATTTTTGAAGTAAATTTAGATAGAAAATTGAAAGGGCATTCTAAATCGTTAAGAATTTTTCCGTTATGTTTGTTAATTTTCCGATAAAATTAAAACCTTAGAGGAATTCTGTGTCAATCTAAACCGAATTTGTGCTTATTGTTATAGTGATTAGCGTATCAGATAGATGGTGTGGTCATTATAGTCTCTGTACTAGGCTTTAGAATACAATGTTGCCAGACATCGTTTATGCTTATAAATGAGACCACACCTCCTGCTTCTATTGAAAAAAGTTTGAAAATGTTTATTTTTTATTCATTTCTTCTTTGTTCGTTTCCCTTTATGTTTATTTATTTCAATTCTTTTTCACCAATTGATGTTGTTGCCGTTCCATTAACGGTTCCTATAAGCAGGAGTCGTGGTCTCATTTATAAATCTAAACGACATCTGGCAACGTTGAATTCGTAAACACAGTATTGAGATAATAATGACCACACCATCTATCTAATAAACTGCAAACTAATAGTAATAGCAATAAACACAAACACGGTCTAGCTTGAAACAGATTTCCAGACAGATTTCAAAGTATTTTGCACTTATAATGATATATTTGTGAAAGAAATAAGATTTACAGTCGAGAAGAAAATTGATTAATTTTAAAGCTCTAAATTATATGTGAAAAGGAGAGCTTAAGTTTCTCGTGAAACTCATTTAATTTTAAAAATTGGACTTTAAGCGAGCTTCATGACTGTTCCTCTTACATAAACTTTAATTTTTTTTCAATTATCGAAAAACTAGCAACCCTGTCGGAAAAATACTTGAAGATATAGAACGCTCTTTCAATTTTCTGTCTAAATTCAACTGATAATGATTGAAAATTAATAATATTAGCAAAGTTTTCGCTAGTTATAAAGGAAAGTGTACGAAAAAAACAGGGTTCAATGGTTTTCTCTGCTATTCAAAATTTTGTATAATTTTTCCAAAATAAAAAGCTTTAGAGCATGCAGCTATAAATGGTCTGTCTAATGCACGTTTACTTTTTTCAGTATCTTAGAAAACAAGCGAGCTATCGTTGTTTTAAAATTGATAATTTTCGCAGGCTGATTCGAGATATTTGTTCTATGGGCCCTTAAGGTTGAGCGCTACTGGATGACAAATGAACTGGGTGCAAAAATTTTCAAAAAATTACCATAGCTTAATATTTGACTAACCTTCACTCTATACTAAGATTAAACAAAATCTGGTTGGAAGTTTTCGAAAAAAAAGTGAAAAAACATGGTTTTCGCACTATTTTCTTTTTTATCTCGGAAACCTTATAGCAGATTTTCTGTAAACTTTTTTTTTATCACATCTAATGAAGTTTTATTTAGCTTCCTAATTTTTTTGTTTGACTTTGAACGATAAGGAAATACAGTAATCTGTAAATATGGGTAAGCGTATAGATATAAAAGACGTGGTGGAGCAAGCGCCATCTAACGTTTGAAAAGCGGAATAACCACAGGTCTATCTTGAGACAGGTTCTCCATTAACTTTATTAATAAAGACAAGATAACCTTTTTAGAACATGCATTTAAAAGCATAAAAACAAAATAATTTTCAACAGAAGGACGCATAACGTATCAGCGCCGGTCGTGATTACAATAATTCTAGAATCTCAAATTTCTAGAATACTTTCCTGATCATTAAAATTGCTCTATTCATATCATTGATTTTCGCACGCTGCCATACATCTACAATGATCATATAACAAGTTCAAATTTGAAATATTGTTACCGAAAACTGGATGTCGCATAAAAGCACACATACACCTCTTACACCTGTTACACCTATTTCGTACAGGTTACTGTATTGAACCAAAATAGCTTGTTGTTCAATTCAAATATAAAATAAATGATGGCGCTTGATTCTTTGTACCTAGTATTGTCTCTAATCCTAAATATTATAGTTTAAAATATTTTCTTATAAAAATCAGTAATAAAATACAAGGCTAATTGCTGTCGCAATGCGGAAATATTTCCTAAATCCCAATTTTCAACTATGGAAGAAGAAAACAAAACAACCACCAATTTATTACTGTAAATTTTAAGACACTATAATAACTCTTTTTTTTTATTTTTCGACCTTTTATGTAATAATTTTTAAACGAAATAGAATTTATGATAAAAAAACTGGATAACGATTAGATTTTTATACGGGAAAGAATCTGTATAAAGGACACACAAACAATATATAGAGATTCTTGTTCCAGAAAACACACATAAAGCTTCACTATTAAAGCTAGATAGATAATATTGGTGCATGTGCAACGGTTGCTTTGATCTCAAATATATTCCATTTACAATGGAAAGAAATCGTAAAAGCTCTATATTTGTAGGGTGTTTTTTTGTCTGGTACATACAACAATACAAACGATTTTCTAACAATATTTAGATTTTCCATCAAAATAAGGTTGAATTTACATAAATAAAATAGTAAAATTCATATCCTTATAGAATAAGATCGATTCTAAAATAACTTCAATACAAGTTTATTCTTCTAATACTTTACTAAAATGTGTAGGTATATCAAATAAGTTATATTATCAATCAGTCAAAAAGATATAAAAAGTTATCACATTTTTTGTAAAAGGTATCAATGCAGAGAAGTTTTGTTGATAAAAATGGAAAGCTACTTGAAACTAGCTTAGATATAAATCGAAAGAAGTATTTCTTATTCAATCGTTAACTTTGTTTTTCCAATTATATTTCAATATATGAAGTTTAACACAACTATCTTGACAAAAAAAAATCAAAAGCAAAAACTTTAATTAACTTTTGTCTTTTAATTGCATCCGACTTCTAACATAGAGCAACGAATCAACAGTGGAAAATATTTTTTTGTTAAAGAAGTTGATTTAAATTTAATTAAATTGAGAAAAAAATAGATAGTCGGTAAATGGTGAAACAAAAAGTACGTACAGATTATTTCTGTAAAAAGTCATCCTACTTAAACAAGTACGATAAACACAATTTGTCTTGAGATATATTCAAAAACATGGCACTTTTTTCCAGAATACAACTTCTCAAGGCTTCGATCCGGAAAAAAACCGAACGAAATCGGGAGCTAAAGCTTAAACAAAAACGTCTTTTTTCGACTCAAGCATACCACACAATTTTTTCTCGTTCTTTTCTCTCTTCCCTGCGGAACTTCCAGGAAATTTTTGGTATACAGCACTGGACAATGAAATGGGTAGAAAATGAACGAAATCGAGAGCTAAAGCTAAAACAAAACCGTTTTTTTTTCGATTCGAGTATATTACTTAACTTCTCGTTTTTTCTTTCTTTTAATCTCTCCTCTCTTCCCTATGGAACTGTCACGAAACTCTTGATTTCGATAGGTTTTGGTATAAAGCACTGGGCAATAAAATGGGTACAAAGATTTATCGTCTCGATTTATCCTTGTGATTATATCGATAGGAAAGAACTGTACAGTTCAATCTTATCGACTTATCGATGTGTGTATGGGGGATTTTACAGTTATACAATAAACGTATTAATTTGTTCATTGATGAAAATTAGAGATAAAGACGTGGATTAATGATTGCCAAAAGAGTTTCAACTCTAAACTCCGCCATACACACGGCGATAAATCGAGACGATCGACCTGTACAGTTCTGATCATTCGTTTTTTCGTCACACAAACACACAGCGAAGAGTCAAGACGATGAATCCTTTCGATTTTGTGCATCCCTTTTCCGTTTACGCTTATACTAAAATTTAGAGATCCGCATCTTTAGCCAAAACATAGAGATTTCAAGGTTATGCTTTTTGTATAATCGAAAAACCAGGGTAGCGCTACTTTCGAAGTATTCCTAAAGTTGTGAGTATTCCGACCACCAGACGATCACACTATCGATGTACACCCGGTGATGAAAATACAATATCAGACAAGAACCACAACTGTACAGTTTTCGTCCATACACTTAACGATAAATCGAGACGATCAGAACTGTACAATTCGATCCTTACGATTTATCGCAATAGCAATTAAAAATTAGTTATTTGATAAAGTTTAGAATACGGAAATTACTAAAATGTCAATAAAACCGTATCAATATTCAAAGGTAGAAGACTATTTGATATTGATATTCTATTCTTGCATTTGTTTTTGTTGTTTTCTCACTACATCACTACTGGTGATCCAAAGAGAAGTAAATAGGACGCTTTTTTGTTAAAGAGATCTACTACATCTGAAATTTTATCACATTGTTCTAAAATTAGTGGATTGTTACGATGAATTTCAAGTATGAACAATGTTTTTATAAAATCACCAAGTAAGTTTGAGTAAGGTAAAAGCTCTGTTTTTAAGTGCCCCTAAGTACCTGGAAACCCCGAGCTTTTTATATACAGGGTGCCCCAGGGGTACGTGCAAGCTCCATAATTCCGTTGCTAGAAGACATATCGACTTGCGATTTTTTTCTTACAGTATCCATGGACATTCTGTACAACTTAAAATTATTTTAGTTATTCTACCTCCCCATCTTATAGGGGGTAGTGCACCCTACTCTCTTATTTTAAATGGAATGGTATATTTTTTATTACATTTTTAGGTTCTTTGATGAAATCGAAGGGGACTTTGATAATATGACCTATGGCTTATCGCTGAAGGTTTTTCAGATATTTTGACTTTTCATGAAATTTTTAATTTTGCAGTGTTTAAATAAAAAATTCATAACATAGAAACTATTGCAGTTAAAAGTTTGAAATTTACAATTCTAATAACAAAAATAACTTACTTTCTATCAAACTGTAGAGCATTTAATTATCTTTCAGCGTTTGGCTGAAATAAATTTTTCTTTCAGGCAATTTTCAAACTATAATAACTTGCTTATTTTAAATGGAACTCCATATTTTTCTTTATATGGTTGGATAGAGAAAAAAATTCTGCATCTAACTGTATTAACATTTCCTATACCTATCTTTGATAATTTTTCAGTTATTCAGAATTTTCAATTTCGTCTAATTTTCTTTCCTGAAATAAAATGTAAAACATAGAAGGCTTTGCAAAACAACCTCCAATTCAATTGTCACAATTAAGATGAAATTAATTAATTAAATTTGGACTATCTCAATGAAATAAAATGGAAGAAATTGATAATTAATAAAAGTAATATTTATTTCATTTGCTTTTTGTGTATGTAGGATGTTCTAAAGTTGTAAAAATACAGGTAAAATATTCAATATTAACCGTCATTTGTGATATTTTGTCATTTTGCTAAGCCTTCTATGCATTTTATTATAGTTGAATTATTTTGGCATAGGCGACTAGAAGTATTACATTTTGCTTCAAGGAAGGTGATTGAACGAAATTGAAAATTCTGAATAACTGAAAAATTATCAAAGATAGGTATAGGAAATGTTAATACAGTTTGATGCATATTTTTATTCTCTATCCAACCATATGAAGAAAAATATGATGTTCCATTTGAAATAAGCAAGATATTAGAGTTTGAAAATTGTCTGAAAGAAAAATTTATTTTAGCTAAACAGTGACAGATAATTGAATTCTGTTTAAATTCATAAAAAGTACATTATTTGTACAACATAAATTTGAAGTTTCAACATTTTAAATGCTATAGCTTCAAAAATATGAATTTTTCAATCAAACACTGCAAATTTTAAAATTTCATGAAAAGGCAAAATATCTGAAAAACTTTCACTTCTAGACAATAGGTCATATTATTAAAGTCTCCTTCGATTTCATCAAAGAATTCAAAAATGTAATAAACGAGTTGGAAAAGGGGCCGAATCGAAGACCCGGCCTAGCAACTTCCCCGACTGATCAGTCCCAGTAGTTAATCATTAATTAGAAAAAAATTTTTCTACGATCAAGAGAAAATTGTCAAATTTCTGCGAAAAGCACAGTGGTTGCGCTCTCGCCCGACATCTGTTTGCTACGGGGTTCAATTCTCGCCAGAATAACTTTATTTTTTTTCTTTTCAATTATGGAAATAATCATCTTTACTATTTTGTTATTTTATTCTTAACAAATAGAAAACTTTAGTTTACTTACTGCCTCTATGGATAGTAAAAGTATTATTACTCATTATGTTATCCATTACAATAAATTCACAACAAAAGATTAAACAAATATTCCAGTAAAGCTTTTAACAAAAACAAAGATGTCAAAATCAGCACCGAAATTTTTAAAAAAAAACAACGCAATTATTTACACCTACTCGATCTTTCACGAAACAGTCTTGTTGCTAGACAACGGCCGTAAATCCTGATTTATATTTGATATATTAATGTCTAATTCTTTTGTCTTGCGTACATACTTGATTAGTAAAGAATCACTGTCCATCTAATTAATTTAACCATTATAAGTCGCCAGATTGAAAAATATCGCACATGATGGGTATTATTTCTGACATAAAAGCACATGCCCTTTCGATTGGTGATATCAAATTAATACGTTATCTTACATTTTTTCAATCAACCCCCTCCCCCGTCCACCCCCGTGGTCCGATTGGCACCAAAAACTAATCAACTCGAAAGTCCACGGAATAGTTGATGCTGGCCAAATTTGAACGCAATCGGTTAAGCCGTTTTTGAGTAATCGTTGTAGAAACGACAGACGCACACACACACACACACACACACACACGGACATCATGCTAAAAACTTCAAAAACGTGTTCAGGGGACACCAAAATTGTAAAGATCTGGTGAAATCTCGAATTCGAAATTTTGGTCCGAAACTAATAACTTCCCTACCCTCTGGTCGGGGAAGTTAAAAATATACCATTCCATTTAAAATAAGAGAGTAGGGTGCACTACCCCCTATAAGGGGGTAGTTAAAAGAACGAAAATAATTTTAAGTTGTACTGAATGTCCATGGATACTGTAAGAAAAAAACCGCAAGCCGATATGTCTTCTAGCAACGGAATTATGGACCTTGCACGTACCCCTGGGACACCCTGTTACATAGCAATTCAAATAAATTCATTTTTTCATTGTATTTTCAATTGATTTGTTTCGATATTTGAACAAATATAAAAATAATACGCAATATTTCATAATTTCTATAATTTTTTTTGTTTAAAAATCGATCTATTATTATTATTATTACTCTTATTTTTGTAAAAAATGACTTCAATACATTCGTTTTAATTGTTTGAAAATATGTTTTTTTTTATAAAAAGATGCTTGCACATGCGTCACAATATTTTGCACGTATATACGAAGTTGTTGATGATGGTGGGTAAAGTCGGGTAGCTTTCTGAGCTTTATTTTCTATTGTCACTTGAACGTTGTTGCATCCAAGCGGCGAACTTTTACGTGTCCGAAACTTTAAAAAAAAAAAGCTCAACTCCGACCACAATTGGGTGAGTTATTGTTTTTTATTTTGTTAATTATCATCGTTTATAAATCCGTTATAAAATTTGATTAATTAAACAATACCATAAAGGTTTTTTTATAGTCGTCTTTGGGTAATTAAATCTTTATATAATTGCTTTTGATTTGTTATTTTCTCTCCTACTTTAGGTAATTATATCCGTTTACAACAAATATTAAAAAGTGAAAGTTTTGGGTGTTTTTTTTTAATCGACAATCTATAAACGTTTTAGAGATTTATGTGACGATATTTGAATGGAAATGCATTTTTTTCACTAGATAAATAATTCAAAGATTGGTAGTGGATTCTTATTGTCTTCGTAAATATTGAGAATTATTCTTTCACACTCCATAAAACCAATAAAATTTTATCATCGACATTTTCGTGTTCAGAAAACGTAATTCATCTTATAATAAATGTTTCGTTTATTATTTTTTGTTCTACTTTTAAGATTGAACATTTCTTTTTTAATACAAATCTCAGTAAAATCACAACAATCCTTTCTTCTTCTGTAAAATTAAACGATTATTTCAAATTGTTATTGTTGTTGTTATTATTGTTATCAACAGTTTTTTAAAAATAATTGCAAACTTGACATTTATCAATGTTAAACGATAAAAACGAACATGCATTATAATCAATAATCATTAAATATAATTTTTTAGATAGTAAATTTTAATATATTCAACTTTAGTATGACAATATTGATGAGCATGAAAATTGTCTTCAATCAAGATAATTTTTTGAGGCAGTAAAAATCAAAGCTTTGAATCGGAACTAAACCGAAAACCGGAAAAAAAACTGAAAATTTAGCCGGAACAAAATCCAAAACTGAACTAAAAACTGAAATCGTTTTTTTCGGTTCAAGCATCCTCCGATTTTTTTCGTCTTATTTCCTCTTTCCCTATTCCAGGAAAGCGTCAGCAATAGATACTTCAGGGCACTTAAGAGGATTTTGGCTCTATTACTCGATTCGGCCAATTTTCATCGATATCTCGCTTGTTTTTTAGATATTGCGAAAAGTAAACGTGCGTTCGATAGACCATTTCACGTTGCATGTCTTAAAGCTTTCTGTGCAGGAAAAATGTGATAAAATTCTGGATGGCAAAGAAAGCTTTTGGATCCTGTTTTTTGTATATTTTATTTCATAACTGGCCTAAACATGGCCAATATTATTGATTTATTGAGTGATTTAAATAGTAAATTGTGAGAACTTGTCCAAATATGCACGAATTTCTTAATTTAAAGACATATTTTCAAATTGTTTCCATTATAATTCCATAATCGTGAAAGTAGATGAAATTTCCGACATTTTCAAATCAATCATCAAGCAAATTAGTTACTTTGAAAAGAGTTGAATTTGTCTGTCTAAATTACTTAATTTTCAAAATTTTCTTTTAAGCAAGCTTCATGCCCTTTTGCCTTATTTTATCTTTAAAATCATAATACAGCATCATTGTTCGATTTTTTTTATTTGTTCTAATTATGGGAAAACTAACAAACGTATCGGGTAAATTTTAGTAGATCTGGAAAGCTATTTCGATTTGCTATCTAAATAACTTAATAAATATTGAAAATCAATAATATTGGCAAAATTTTAGCCAGTTATGTAGGAAAATATACAAAAAAAAACATTGTCTAAGATCTTACCCTGCCATTTAGAATTTTATCATATTTTCTCTGTATAGAAAGCTTTATGATATGCACCTTGAAATTCTCTATTCAACGCACGTTTACTTTTCACAATATCTCAAAAAATAAGCGAGTAATCGATGTTTGAAAATGGACAATTTTCGCACACCGAATCGAAGAATATAGGTCCAAAGTCTCTTTAACACAAACTTTCTAGTAAACCACCTGAGATCGAAACTCCCAATTTTGATGTTTTTTGGTATATAGGGGTGGTTCTATTCTAAGGTACTCAAGCGTAAGGGAAATATTGGGGTTTAGACTTCAAATATCTCTGTAAAGGCTCAATATTTTTTAGTTGATTCGCTAAGGCTATTGAAAGTTGTAAGCCACATTTTTATCCCTTGGGACATAAAGTTATAGATAATTACCTATATGCCATTTATTACGTTTTTTTGCGATTTTCTATCACATGGTAAAACATATCAATTCAAGTAACTCGTTTGAGTATTTTTCTATATCTAAAAATTTTATCCTAAAAATAACGCTAAGGGGTTGTAGCTTTTAGGGTGAAATTTGAAAAATTAATCACTGAAAAAAGAACCAACAATGAAAAACCCGCAATTCTTCTAGGAACGAAAACCAGAAGTAAAAAAAGGAATGCTTCAAGGCGCTGCTAAAAACTACCCTTAAACGTTATAATAAAATCATAAATATTTAGTGTCAATTATCGATGGAGGTTTAAATATTGAACTTTGCAATCTTAAGGGATTTTAAGGCATTTTGATTATGTGACAAGTTCATTAAACGTAAATTAAAATAGTGCAATCAACTTTATTATGTATAATTCTAATTTTAAATAATTGTAAAGAAATGTAAATTTATTGTGATTAAAGGATAAGTTCTATCTAGTTAATGCTCAGATTTGCATCTTATAACAACAAGTGAACCCTTAAAAGCTCTTAACAAGTCGTTTCTACTATAACAATTTACGATATTCTAAAGTTTCTATTATAAGGTTAAATAATTACAATACACTAGATTTGAAGTTAAATTTGTAATAATTTAATAATTCTTTATCGTATGAGGATAAAGAATATTCATATCAATTTAAAAACGTCAATTATTCTCTATTTGAAACGGTTAATAAGTCAACTGAATTTCCTGTGACGATTTGAATAATTGATTTTGAAGTGTCCAATTCATATGATGTACAAAAATTGCAATTCACATTGATGAAACTCATACAAAACAATACAAAAGAAATGATTTCCTATTATTAAATTCGTTAATTTTTGAAAATTAAAATTCTTCAAATGCTTGTCAAATAAATTAAACATTGAACACGTAATGATTACAGTTCTTGTCGAACTGAAAGCGCCCTTCTTTATCATCTCAATCAATTATAATAATTAGAGTATTTTAATTAGTTCGAGACTTACCATATTTTACAATTTCTTTTTAATTTTATTAAATCAATTATAAAATAGGCGTCAACATTTAAAGCTGTAATCATATTCTGAATAAACCAATATTAATTATTTCCAAATTTACTAATTATACAAATTAATTAGTCAAACTTTGATGAGATATACATTAGAATGACAAATATCTAAATTAGACCTTTTATCACTGGATAACAACTAAGAAAAACTTACAATCCAGGCTAGAACTTGAGCCCATTAACTTTGATTTTGTACACCAATGCTCTACCAACTGAGCTAACGGGCAAGTTTCAATCTTAGTTGAACTTTTTGCTTGTGCTTTCGCCACTAAGCTATTATTAGTGTTTATACGGTGATAAGAAGTTTAATTTAGATATTAGTCATTTACTAATTAATTGTCATTATTTTCAAGGAGAAACCCTTCAAATTAAAAGATGTCAGATCTAAATATGGTTAATTTTTATGAAACTCCTATTAATTGAAGAGTGATTCGATAAATCTTTTAAAAAAAATCTAAGGGGGTCAAGGGAGATTATATTAACGAAATTAGAACCTCGTAGCTCATTTGTAAGTTGGTCCAGAACCCTCTCAATATTGATTGCTTTCGAAAAGAAAACAAAGTTGGGAGGACCCTTAAGTAATTCTAAGTCATTTTATATGGGCAGAAAGCTTTTGAAAAACGTGACATCGTCAAAAACTAACGTTTTTATTATAATTTTATCAAAATTAGCACCTTGTAGTTCATTTGCAAGTCGGTCATTTGCAAGGCCCCTCTCAAAAAATCACTATTGAGAGGGGCCTTCGAGTCATTTTTGAAAATCACAACATTGTTCAAAACGAACGTTTTAATCGACTTAAAAATGAGCTACAAGGTTCCAATTTTGCTAAAATATTCTATAGCAACCTCTCTTTACAATTTTTTAAAATATTTTTCAAATCGCTCGTCAACTAATAAGCGTTCTATAAGAATCTATCAAATTTAGATCAGACACCCTGTATATTGTTATTTATCAAATTAAGCCCAATAGTATCTAGAGAGATAGAAAAGGGATTAAATTTGGCTTTGATGTTAAAGCAATCTATACTGAAATGACACACCAAACATATAATATCGAATAATATTATCGAGTTTATTCATTATTTTTATCGTTTTCATAATAAAACTTCATATTAACAATATGACAAGCTTTTAATGGAACCATATTATTGAAACTAAATTAATGTAAAGCTTTTAAAAACTTTATAAATTATTTCTAGTTATTACTAAACAAGCGACATGGTATTTTAAGCAGGACTTATAATAGAACTTTTATTCTTTTCCTGTTTTCGTGTTGGTTCAATTAAAAAAAATATCGGTTCGGTTTTTCCAGTTTTAGATTTTTGGTCCAGTTGCAAATGATCAATTTTTAAATTTCACCCTTAAAGTCCTAAGATTTATTTACAAGCTAACTATTTTAAGTACAGAAAAGCTCTCAAACAGTCAACTTTTATTTTATAATTTTCTATTAACAGAAGAATTTTCTTACTAACATATTTTACCATGAGATAGAAAATTAGAAAAGAACATAAAAAATGGCATTTAATCATCTATAACTTCAACCCCAAGCAAGGGATGAAAACACGATTTATTCCTTTTAATAGCTTTAGAGAATCTATATCAACTTGATTTTAAGCCACTAAAAAGCATTGAGCCTTTATGAAGATTTTTGAAAAAAAAGCTGATTTTATAAGGGTAACTTTAACCCCCTATATCTTCCTTATATTTGACTATGAGCACGAACGATAAAATACGCATTCCTTGGTATAGAATGAAGTACCTATATACAAAAAAAAATTCGAATTTTTGACCTCAGGTGGTTTGCAAGTACGTGTTAAGTACCCTGAAGTATCTATTGCTGGTAAGAGGACATAAGAAGAAGACAAAAAGAAAATAGTGTTAAGTGGTATGCTTGAAACGAAAAAAACGGGTTTTTATTTTCGGTTTATTCCGATTTTTTTTGGTTTTCGATTCAGTTCCGGTACTTATAAATTTAACGAAAGTCGCAAAAGAGCTAACAAATTTTTATAATAAATAATCAATTATCAAACAGAGGCTTGTTATTAACGTAATTGCTAATCATTAAGATGTATTGCTTTTATTAGACGTCATTAAAAGTGCATTATATTGATTTTTTATCAGGAGAAAATTAGTAAATGCAATTTCTATGTATTCTAATTAATCACCTTAAATATTCATCAGAAGAGTAAGTACTTAATTCCACACTTACTGAATTATTCTCTTGAATGTAAATGAATTTTCTAATGTATACACACTTTAATCTTAAACGACTACTTAACTTAGGGTGTCTTAACAGTAAAGATCAAGAGTTGTTTGTTAAGGGGATTCGCGAGCTTGGCTTTGAAATCCTACAATTACATGGAGATTCCATAAGCGAACTCTTGGGTCGTGTAATTTATAAACGGGTAGAGGTATGGACCTCCAAAATACCTCAATCGATCACAAATTTTATTCTTCATGAAAGGACAACCGATTTTCCATGGAAAACAGATTAAATTTTCAAAATATCCGGAAATAGCATGATTTTTGTCCTAAAAAGTAGTGTTAAGTTGGTTCAAATAACTTCTTGTAAAGTGAAAATAATTTAATAAAATTTGCATGAATAAATAAAGAAAAGTCAACTGCATTGGGGGACAGGCTTCAAATTTCAATTTTCTTTTTCATTTCTGAAAATGTTGCATTTGAAGTGGCACGTCCAAAAAAATTCAATACAACGCATTATCTTTTAATTTTAAAGCTAAAAGATCGTACAGCAGCTTATTTGAAAACTTATTCATGTGAAAAAGGCATATAGAGCCCCAAAAATCCAATTTTTGAAAATCCAAAAAGTTATCGAGAGAAAATGAAAAAGTTGGAAAATTTTTTTAATTTTTGTTCAATAACTTTTTGGATTTTCAAAAATTGGATTTTTGGGGCTCTATATGCCTTTTGCACATGAATAAGTTTTCAAATAAGTTGCCGTACGATTTTTTATCTTTAAAATTCTAGATAATACGTTGTATTGAATTTTTTTGACATGCTCCGACATTTTCCTCTGCACTTTAGAATTTAGTGAAAATTTTCCCAAAATGGAAAAGTCTGTCGGGTGCACGGTGAAATGCCCAATTCAAAGCTGGTCACAGCGTTTGAATATCTCAGAAAATAACCGATAAATCGATGATTAAAAATTGTCACTTTTTCAGACAATAAGACGAGGTCCACTTCCAAATAGCCTTAAGTTTGCTCCGTGAGTAGAATATGTTTTATTTTACATTAAGGGCAATTTGCAGAGATACATCGATTCGGCGTGCGAAATTTATCAATTTTCAAATAACGATATATCGCCTATTTTTTAAGATATTGTGAAATTTAAACGTGCGTTGGATAGAGCATTTCAAGGTGCATGTTCTGAAGCTTTACGTTAAAGGAAAATGTGATAAAATTCGGAATGATAGAGCAAACTGTTGGATCATGTTTTTTTGTACATAATACTTCATAATTGGCTAAAAATTGATCAATATTATTGATTTTAAATATCTATGGGGTGATTTAGATGGAAAATGAGTAGATCTTTCCAAATCTTGAAGAATTTTCCCGATACGTTTGTTAGTTTTCCCAATTTTGAAGAAAATTAAATGAACTTTGATCCGTGATATAGGGCACAATTTTAAAGATAGAATTTTTGTCTCTTGTTTTTAGAAAGATATTGTAAGAGCGGAGGTAATAAAGCTCGGGTTTAGGAAAATTTTGAAAATTACGTGATTTATTGGGAAATTTGGAATCCCATTTTCACCTGTTATTTACAGCTGTTAATATTAATTAATTTGACCGATAATTAGTATCAAAATTTTCTTTCACGACCATATCATAATAATGAAAAATATTTGAAAGTCTGTCCGTAGGTAATTTTCTTAATCAAGCGTGTTTGTGCTGCGACCGGTATTGTTGTTGTAATATACCATCTATCCGGTTTATACCAGATATGCGGACTAAATAACAACAATAATACCTCTCGCAGCACAAACACGCTTGGTTAAGAAAATGTACAAAAAAACATGGTCCAACAGTTTTCTCTATCATTCCAAATTTTATCACATTTTCCTTAAATGAAAAGCTTCAGAACATGCACCTTGAAATGCTCTATCCAACGCACGTTTAAATTTCACAAAATTGATAAATTTCGCACGCCGAACCGATGTATCCCTGCAAATTGCCCTTAATACTTTCTGGTACTATTTCATCATTTTAAATTCTAATTTTGTCTCAATATCCGCAATTCACCTATGTATAATATTAAGAAATTAGTTGTAATTTAAACAATAATTATATTAATACTGTAAAGTTTTAATATCAATTAAATGTTCCTTAGTTGCTCCATTGAGGAAATTAAACGGCATGTAATTAACAAATAAATTACTAAAACAGAATCTAGTATCAATCGAATAAATGGGCAATTTTGTAGACTATATACATATACATTTAAATATTATTGTTATTGCTTAAACATTTACGATGTGGTATTAAAACGAAACAAACAATCTGTTTGAATGAAGCTATAATTATTTCCTTAAAATGTCAATTCACCCACTGTAAATTCACAATTATACAGGGTGTTTGATCTAAATATGGTTTATTCTATGAAACTCCTATTAGTCGACAAGCGATTCGAAAAATAGGATCCTTAGAGAACATATCAGCAAAATTAGAACCTCGTAGCTCATTTGCAAGTTGGCCCAAAAAACGATCGTATTCCAGAGAAAATACGAAATATATATTTCCACAGCAAAGTCCAAGAGTTTTCTCTGCCATTCAGAATTTTATAAGATTTTTGAAAAATAAAAATCTCTAGAGCATGCATCTTGAAATTCTCTATCTAAAGCACGTTTAATTTTTTCAATATCTTAGAAAAAAAGAGAGATATCAATGTTTAAAAACTGACAATTTTCGTAATAAGCCGAAACGAAATATTAATCCTGTGAGCCTTTAAAATATTGAGAAAAACAACAAAGTAAATTTAACTGATTTATTTTAAGGCGATTTCTCTATAATATACGTATATTCACTTATATGGAGATTCCCATAAGAACAAACGGGGTGCATATTACGAAATCGGTAAGGGATAAGACATTGTGGTTTCCAGATTTATTTGACAAACATGATAGAGACCCCTCGGGGGCATTTTATTTTTTCCAAAACTAGCTGGATTTTCCACATTAACGGAAAAACCAAGTTTTTGAGTCAAAAACAGTGAGTTCCATGGTAGCGTTTTAAATCGTGAATAGGCAACGAAATATAATGAGACTGTTACTAATAGAAAGAGGAAAGTCTGAAGATTAGACGGGTGCATTTTTTTTTTGTTTATTTTCGCTGTATTTTTTTGTTTAAATGCATTTAAAGTTATGCATTTGTTTAAGATTTTAATGAGTTAGCAACCAGGAATACTGCCTTTTTTATGCTAATCTATAAGAAATAGTTCATAGGGTCGCGAACAGATGGAGATGTATTCAATACAGTTGCCCATCTTAGCAGATTCTAAAAATTTAATCAAATACAACTACTTGTGACTCATCATTCTAAATGTTCAACTGCATCATTGCAAACACCGAGTTATCGTTGAAAAAAAAAGAAGATAAGATAACGTATTGAAGTACTTGTGTTTTTTATATAGAAGAGGCGTGTTCAAGCGATTATTTTTTACATAGAAAGAGAGGTACAAATGTACATATGGATTTATGTCTACATATGTATACATAAATCAAGAGCCTATTAAAAGTATAAAAAGTTCTAATTGACACAAAAGTTAATGAAATTTGGTAGATCTACATAAAGTCGTTATGTCACCTGAACCTGAAGTGAAATAGGGGTTGAAAGTTTGTACGGAAATCTGTCATTTTTGAAACTAGAAACATGAAATTTTATATTTGTTTTTGATAAGAAAAAATAAATACATACGTGTTCCAGTGATTTTTTCAATTACACCCTTAAGGGGTTGAAATGAGAAATTAACGTTTGTATGGGAGTTCTGTCATTTTTGAAGGTAAAAGCAAAAAATATTATTATTCAGGTCTTAAAATAGAAAATACTAAACGCTTGATTTATCATTTTTGGAAATGGCATCCTTAAGGGGGTGAAATGTGGATGATTTTTGAAGTTAATTTAAGTTTAAAACATGAAATGTTATTACTACTTGGGCTTTTGATTTCAAAACAATAACTAGTCGTTTTAGCATTTTTGGAAATTCTACCAGTAAGGGGATGAAAGTTTGTATGAAAGTCCTATTTACGATATCTTTCTGCGCGAGCAAAGCCGCGGACAACAGCTAGTTTATATTCTATAGATCGGCTACTTTTGAAAGAAGAACGTGGTATATCTTCTTCGAAAACGGCCCTGAATCCTCTTCCTTGTAATAGATTGTCTTATCGGTATTATTTCTCGTATCGGGTAACAAATAATAATCAGAAATAAGTTTTTCCCAATGTCGGACGATTCTTTTGGAGCAAAACAATTTAAAAAAATCTGGAATGGGATTGACCCTGCAGGCCATTCCTGAAACTTCCCGCTAAGTTTTTAAAGCTCCAAAATTATTGTGCGGAGTACAAATTTGATTGGTTAAGGAATTTTGAGGTTATGTTGAAAAACGCTTTTTCAAAAACTTTTGACAACGATGTGTCGCAAACAAATCAACGGATTTTGACGAGCTTTGCCGCATTCGACGCATTTTTTAAAGCTCTTAAATTATTGCGATAGGTACAAATTTGATTGGTTAAGTAATTTTGAGGTTATATTGAAAAAACACTTTTTTCGATATTTTTCGACAACGATAACTCGTGAACGAATCAACCGATTTTGATCGTTCATACGGAATTCAACGTCATTAGTTAAGGTTAAGAGCTGATTAGATTATGGAATTGATCGGTACAGCAGCTTAATAGTTATTTTGAAAAAACATGATGTTAACAAAAGAAATTTTTCAGTTTTTTTGGAATTTCTCAAAATCTATCGGGCCGAATCGGTTCAAACTTACACGAAATCTAAGTTTGGTGGAACCTTTTCGAATGCCGTAAAGAGCGTTTCAATACGTCAATCCGTTCAAAAGTTATGAGCTGCTTACATAGTCTTCCCACACACACACATACAGCCTACAGACACCCTCGCAAAAATAGTCAAAATAGCTTCCTAGGGTCCCAAAACGTCGAGATCTGCTGTAAATTCAATTTTTGAAAATTGGGGTGAAACGAAGAACTTCCCGAAATTTTGAAAATTTTCAATTTTCTTAGCGGGAAGTTAAAAATGCAGATATACCTACATATGTACATACATAGGTATATTTAAACTAGCTGTTGTTCGCGGCTTTGCTCGTGTAAAAAGATATCGTAAATACATTTCAGTTTACGTTATTTTAGGACTTCCATTCAAACTTTCATCCCCTTACGGATATAATTTCCAGAAATGCTAAAACGATTACTTATTGTTTTGTAATCAAAAGCGCAAATGGAAATAACGTTTCTTGTTTTTAACTTCAATTAACTTCTAAAATCATCCCCCATTTCATGTGTTTAATGTTTCCTATTCAAAAACCTAAATATATAATAATATTCCTTGGTTTAATGTAAAAAGATGACAGAACTCCCATACAAATCTTCATTCCTTATTTCACCCCTTAAGGTCGAACTTCAGTGGATCAAAATATAAACGTGATATTCAAAAATTTTGAAAAAATTACCTGAGCCTAATATTAGTTTAAGCATTACTTATACAAAATTTTAAGCAAATCTGTCGGTTAGTTTTTGACAAAAAATTGAAATAAAATGTTTTCTCATCAATTTATTCTTTCATTATTTTAATTCAATTACAAGTCGTCAAAGAGGCCAAGCTAAATTTTTCTGAGAAGGCCCAAATTTTTAAAATCCGCCACTGGTAATTATTATGAAACGACTTTCGAAGATTTTCTCAAACTATGCATCAACATTTATTATCTGGACGGAAGAGTTTTTATCTGTATACACAAAATTTATGTGACATAAAAGATAACCAGAAAACCACGCCTCTCGTATGTAAGTATATTTCCAAGACCAGAGTTTCATTTTTAGTGAATTTTTTTAAAAAAAATTAGCTAATGACGAGATCCTCACTTTTTAATTTTCGAAAAATTTTTGCACAGAAGTTCGTTTTGGGACCTCAGGAACCCATATCCACCGTTCGTTAAAATTTTTATATATATATATATATATATATATATATATATATATATATATATATATATATATATATATTTATATATGTATACCCACGATAACTGCCGTAAAAATACACCAATCTTAATGAAACTTGGTACAAAAATCGGTCTTCGTGATAGCTTGGATGAGTTCGTTGGCCAGACTGGTAGGGCCAACACTTTTGGAATAAGAGCTGAAGAAATGTTAAAAAAAATCATTTTCAATATTACATTTGCTTAGATTTTGATGAAAATTAAAATAATAGTAGAGCAGTCCATTCTCTATGACCCAGAAAAAAAATCATCAAAATCGGTTCATTGGATCGCAAGAAAAATGCAAAAATCTCTTTTTTGAGTATAAGCAGTAAAATCACGTATCTAAGATGGCTATGTGTTCTGACAATTGATATTAGAAAAAAAATTGAATATCGCGGGGGGTAACTAATTTTGACAGTTAATATTAGACGCAAGGCCTGCTAGAGAATTTCGCTTGAAAAAATCAAGCAGGCCTTGATTAAACGTATTACGGGAAATGAATTTATTAGTTGATTCAATGTTATTAAAATATATTAATTGTCAGTATCATAAGAATGTTTTGCATTTAATATTTCAGTATGTAGATACATAAAAAATTCGCTATATAAGGTACTTGCTGCCTTTGGAGATCTTTTAAGTATAGCGGCTTGCGTTTTTAAATTCATCTAGGGGCATCAAAATAATCTCAATCGACACTGACTCGAGTCGACCAAAACAGAGAAATCCCCTTAAATTCAATACGAGTACGAAACAAAATCTTATCAGTTTCATTCATAAATCAAATCAAAAAAAGCGGAAACTTTTGAAGATAATAGCAAGTGTTTTTTCTTATCATTTTTTCTACTATCCATTATTGAATTTTATTTGAAATCATTCATTAATTTCCACACGAATTGATACAGTTATTGATATTATTATTGAAGTTGCTGAAATATAGAAGAAAAACAGCATAATATTCCTTTCTATTGAGTGTAAAGTTGACCAATTCTAGTATAAACCTAATTTTCTCTAGATTGTTTACAAAATAAAAACTTTCACCAGACCAAATCTTAATATTGGATTTATTGTAATTTGAAAACGGTTTTGATACTAGAAGCAGTCACGTAACCAATACGTTGATAATGAGAACAGATGTGTTCCACTACAATATTAATCTACAGGGTGTCCCGTAAGTAAAGCATTTCAACGTAGCGACCAGATAGGGGACGAAATTCTAAGATAAAAAGTCCTGTACGATTTTCTCATCTGAAGCACAGGTAATTAGTAATTAATTAAATTAAGTAGCCAATCAGTAGCGTTAAGAACAGAGCGAGGAGGAGACCTATTTTTGAGGCGTGGACAAGGAAAGAGTGCCCTCACTACAATAAGAGTGCCCTCACAGTGCCAAACAATACTGGTAATCAAAAAGAACCATTAATAAATATTATGGCGTTGTGAGAGCTACCTTACTCTCAACGTCAGGGCCACCTGCTTGCTAACTTTTACGCTTCCCACGTTCCACCATCCAGACTCCTCCCCGTTGCCCTTTTTAACACTATTGCAAGCAGTTGATTGGATATTTTATTTAATTAATAACTATTTATCTGTGCATCAAATGAGAAAATAGTATAGGACATCTCGTCTTAGAATTCCATCCCCTATGTGGCCCTTATGCTGAAATGCGCGCCTTACGGGACATCCTGTAGAATTTTTAATAGGAATGTAATTTTTCTTAGCTGTTACATTTAAATAAGTATTAAAAATTACAGCAACATGGATAAACTTAAGTTTAGTTTTTAATTATAGTGTTTAAAATGCGCTTCATAACAAATATTACAAATTGCCCTTAAATACGAAAACCCTATTATCCCTAAATGGAATAGAATACAATAAACATATTCTGAAGGGTCAGAAAGACAAAAATTTGGATAAATTAGACCAAAATTGTAATTATTGTTTGATGACCGCTCGGATTTCCACAGTAATGAGCTATAGAATTTTTATTGACCTATTTATTGAATGTAAACACAACACATTTTGTTACAGATTAATGATAAAATTGCTAGATTCCAGTGGTTCTAAAAAGGTTGGTGAAATTTTCAACAAATCATCATGCTAATCGACTCCATTTTTCGGGTTCTATATGGTGATTTACCTAGGACAAAAAGTTCTGATGGAAACTCCCATTATTTAACAAGCGAGTCGAAAAAGATTTCAAGGATTTATAGGAAATTCTCTAATTAGAGAACATTTTAGCCAAATTAGAACCTTGTAGCTCATTTGGAAGTTGGCCAAAAACGAACTAAACACTTGAAACGACTTACATAGAATGACTCTTGAATCCTCTCAAAATTGTTCATTTTCGTTTTTCTCAAATTTATTCTGGAATAGGTGGAAATGTTTCGAATTTTTTCTAAAATGCAATGGAGAAAAACGAAAAAAATCAATTTTGGATTGGTCTTCGAATCATTCTTAGTCGTTTTGTAAAATCACGACCTTGTCCAAGACGAGCGCTTTTGACCAACTTCCAAATAAGCTACAAAGTTCTAATTTTGCTAAAATGTTCTCTAGGAAGCCCCCTATAAATTATTGAAATATTTCTCGAATCGCTCGACAAATAATGGGAATTACCATAAGAACTTCTCATCCGACGTGAATCACCCTGTATATGTGTTTTTATTCTAAGGCAATTCAATTACACCCTGTATTATAAGTTACTAAAAGGTATAGTCTATTTAATGATTTAGAAACATGTCTTTCTCAAAGAAAGATACCTTTTTTTTAAGCGCGATAAAATTACACAAAGACACAAATAATAATAATAATAATAATAATAATAATAATAATAATAATAATAATAATAATAATAATAATAATAATAATAATAATAATAATAATAATAATAATAATAATAATAATAATAATAATAATAATAATAATAATAATAATAATAATAATAATAATAATAATAATAATAATAATAATAATAATAATAATAATAATAATAATAATAATAATAATAATAATAATAATAATAATAATAATAATAATAATAATAATAATAATAATAATAATAATAATAATAATAATAATAATAATAATAATAATAATAATAATAATAATAATAATAATAATAATAATAATAATAATAATAATAATAATAATAATAATAATAATAATAATAATAATAATAATAATAATAATAATAATAATAATAATAATAATAATAATAATAATAATAATAATAATAATAATAATAATAATAATAATAATAATAATAATAATAATAATAATAATAATAATAATAATAATAATAATAATAATAATAATAATAATAATAATAATAATAATAATAATAATAATAATAATAATAATAATATGTAAACGATAGCTATATGTTGTAACTATGTACAATCATTACTTAAAGTTTGAGAAATTTTATACGTCCGTTTTTCTCATTAAAATATACGACAAACTTTATATTAATATAATACAAAAGAAAAAGAAAAAGAATCTCAATTTTCTTGATAGATCTAATTTATTTCCAACATAATATCTTCTCTTATCCTTCTATTCATTTCCTCCTTTTGTTAATAGGAAATACGCATTTTCTCATAGGTCAGTAGTTTCAATTTAACGCAACTATCCATCTTAATATGTCCTAATGTGTTATACATAGTTATATAACACATACAACAAAGTGCGTTATGGGGCTAATAAGACACTAAAGAAAACAAGTGGAATAATTTTCTCGGGTGTCTTATTTATCCCTTAACGCAAATGTTGTTAGTTACCATTAAAAGCTGATATTTTATCTATGACTTGTATATAAAGTGACTATTATACTTGTGGTTTTTGCAATATAATTCCCTATATTATACCCTACTAAGGCTTACGAGAGGGAATAATAAACCATTATTCCATCTCTCGTAAGCCAATCAAAAAAACTTATTTGAATCATTGCTTCTATGTAATATAAAAAACCATGGTAACGACAAAAATAAATTAAACGATAGTTTCAACATGTAAGCCTAAATTGGGCGTTTTTTTTTTTGCGATTTTGAATAATAATTGCTGTGATGTGAAAGATTGCCATGTTAAAGACAAAAAATAAATATTTGTGCTATTTTAGAATCGAAAATGATAAAGAAGCTAAATATACTTGTATACCACTAATACCGCTACACTTAGAAATAAGTCATAAATAAAGTATAGTATACAACTCGCTATAATGTGTGCTATTATTACGTCGAATTATTACAAAATAATCTTCATTCTCGTGTAATAATAGCACTCATTATAGACTCATTGTATAATGTAGGTACTATGTTACTTATGTTTTTTTGTGATACTTGTATAGATATTAGTAAGTCTTTCTTTAATTAATTAGCCCACTTTGTATAAGTTCATCCACTTAGTCATTACTTACTATCATTTAATGCAATATGTAAAATATAACATAATTGAATTAAAAATCAAGAGACACTAATGAAGTGTTGAACATAGAATAAAAAAACAAATTAAAAATTAGATTAAACAACGATATGTTTGCTTTACAAATTGTAAATTTCATTGTAAACGAATCAAAAGATAGAAAAATACTAGTGGCAATATGAAAAATATTATCAACTCGTATACAGGGTGAGCTAAGAGGATGGGCTATTAAAACTATAAGAAGTTCTAATTGATGGAACATCATGACATTTGATATATGGCCGTTTATTTTAAATAGAATGGTAAATTTTTAATTGCATTTTTGTATTTTTTGATGAAATCAAAGGGGACTTTGATAATATGACCTATTATCTAGCGCTAAAGATTTTTAGATATTTCAGCGTACATATACAAAGTACATATAATATATTTTTTATCAATTACAACAGAATTCAATTATCTTTCAGCG
This sequence comes from Mylabris sibirica, assembly GCA_039776855.1. Lineage (NCBI taxonomy): Eukaryota > Metazoa > Arthropoda > Insecta > Coleoptera > Meloidae > Mylabris > Mylabris sibirica. The sequence goes on from CM077844.1 coordinate 8,646,701, forward strand.
TTTACCTGAAATACATTTTTCTTTCAGGTAATTAGCGAATTTTTTTAAAAAAAATTAGCTAATGACGAGATCCTCACTTTTGAATTTCCGAAAAATTTTTGCACAGAAGTTCGTTTTGGGACCTAAGGAACCCATATCCACCGTTCGTTAAAATTTATATATATATATATATATATATATATATATATATATATATATATATATATATATATATATATATACAGGGTGTCCCAGGGGTACGTGCAAGCTCCATAATTCCGTTGCTAGAAGACATATCGGCTTGCGGTTTTTTTCTTACAGTATCCATGGACATTCAGTACAACTTAAAATTATTTTCGTTCTTTTAACTACCCCCTTATAGGGGGTAGTGCACCCTACTCTCTTATTTTAAATAGAACAGTATATTTTTTATTACATTTTTGAATTCTTTGATGAAATCGAAGGAGACTTTGATAACATGACCCATGGTCTAGTGCTGAAAGTTTTTCAGATATTTTGCCTTTTCATGAAATTTTAAAATTTGCAGTGTTTGATTGAAAAATTCATATTTTTGAAGCTATAGCATTTAAAATGTTGAAACTTCAAATTTATGTTGTACAAATAATGTACTTTTTATGAATTTAAACAGAATTCAATTATCTTTCATTGTTTAGCTGAAATAAATTTTTCTTTCAGGCAATTTTTAAACTATAATATCTTGCTTATTTTAAATGGAACTCCACATTTTTTTTACATGGTTAGATAGACAAAAAAATTCTACATTGAACTGTATTAACATTCCCTATACCTATCTTTGATAATTTTTCAGTTATTCAGAATTTTCAATTTCGTTCAATCACCTCCCTTGAAGCAAAATGTAATACGTCTAGTCGCCTATGCCAAAATAATTCAATTATAATAAAATGCATAGAAGGCTTAGCAAAATGACAAAATATCATAAATGACGTTAATATTGAATATTTTACCTATATTTTTTACAACTTTAGGACACCCTACATACACAAAAAGCAAATGAAATAAATATTAATTTAATTAATTATCAATTTCTTCCATTTTAATTCATTGAGATAGTCCAAATAAAATTATTTAATTTCATCTTAATTGTGACAATTGAATTAGAGGTTGTTTTGCTAAGCCTTCTATGTTTTACATTTTCTTTCAGGAAAGAAAAATAGACAAAATTGAAAATTCTAAATAACTGAAAAATTGTCAAAGATAGGTATAGGAAATGGTAATACAGTTCGATGCAGAATTTTTTTCTCTATCCAATCGTATGAAGAGTAATATGGGGTTCCATTTAAAATAAGCAAGTTATTATAGTTTGAAAATTGCCTGAAAGAAAAATTCATTTCAGCCGAACGCTGAAAGACAATTAAATGCTCTACAACTTGATAGAAAGTACGTTATTTGTACTATTAGAATTCTAAATTTTAACATTTTGACTCCAATAGCTTCTATGTTGTGAATTTTTTATTTAAGCACTGCAAAATTAAAAATTTCACGGAAAGTCAAAATATCTGAAAAACTTTCAGCGCTAGACCATGGGTCATGTTATCAAAGTCCCCTTCAATTTCATCAAAGAATTCAAAAATGTAATAAAAAATATACTATTCCATTTAAAATAAGAGAGTAGGGTGCACTACCCTCTATAAGGGGGGTAGCTAAAATAACGGAAATAATTTTAAGTTGTACAGAATATTTATGGATACTGTAAGAAAAAAACCGCAAGTCGATATGTCATCTAGCAACGGAATTATGGAGCTTTCACGTACCCCTGGGACACCCTGTATATATATATATATTTATATATTTATATATATAAATATATATGTATACCCACGATAACTGCCGTAAAAATAGTCCAATCTTAATGAAACTTGGTACAAAAATCGGTCTTTGTGATAGCTTGGATGAGTTCGTTGGCCAGACTGGTAGGGCCAATACTTTTGGAATAAGAGCTGAAGAAATGTTAAAAAAAATCATTTTCAATATTACATTTGCTTAGATTTTGATGAAAATTAAAATAACAGTAGAGTCGTCGATCCTCTATGACCCAGAAAAAAAATCATCAAAATCGGTTCATTGGATCGCAAGAAAAATGCAAAAATCTCTTTTTTGAGTATAAGCAGTAAAATCACGTATCTAAGATGGCTATGTGTTCTGACAATTGATATTAGAAAAAAAATTGAATATCGCGGGGGGTAACTAATTTTGACAGTTAATATTAGACGCAAGGCCTGCTAGAGAATTTCGCTTGAAAAAATCAAGCAGGCCTTGATTAAACGTATTACGGGAAATGAATTTATTAGTTGATTCAATGTAATTAAAGTATCTTAATTGTCAGTATCATAAGAATGTTTTGCAATTAATATTTCAGTATGTAGATACATAAAAAATTCGCTATATAAGGTACTTGCTGCCTTTGGAGATCTTTTTTTCAAATTATAATCTCTTGCTTATTTTAAATGGAATACCATATTTTTCTTTAAATGGTTAGCTAGAAAAAAAAATCTTTATCAAACTGTATTAACATTCCCTATACCTATCTTTGATAATTTTTCAGTTATTGAGAATTTTCAATTTCGTCCAATTACCTCCCTTGAAGTTTCAACATTTCAAATGCTGTAACTTTAAAAATATGAATAAAATTTCTTCTTTTAATTTAAAAATTGAATTTTTTGAAATTAATTGCCTCTTCTCTATTATTATGGAGATTCTTTTATTATTTAAATATTTCATTCATTCTCTATCACTTTATTATTATTATTATTACAAACAAAAGAAAAAAAACAATCGAGTTTATTTTCGTTGCGGATATTTTTTTAATATGAGAGGCATGTTATTCTAATTACATTTAAAGCTTACGGTCATTTAAATATTTCAGTTTTAATTTGAAAAACATCCACCTTTACTGTTTTGTACAGGGTGCACAACGCTAAATCACCTCGCAGTTAACCATGCCAGTCATAAAGTACGAATCGAGCTACGACTCCATATAGTAACGGCATGGTTAGGTAAGCGTTGCACACCCTGTATATTTACTAAACAAATGAAGATCAAAGATAATACCAACCTGATTTCGAAAGTATAGTCACCTAATGTATTACAACTATAGCAGGGCTTCGAACCGGAACTGAACCGAAATTAAAGCTGGAGTAAATCGAAATCCGGAGAAAAACGAAATTTGGTCGGATGAAAATTCGAACCGAAAACAAAAATCGGGCATTTTCGGTTCAAGCACACACTACTCATCACGAAATTTAGGCTGCAATACTTACTATTTAGCATAATTTTACCAATAAACCACCCGAGGTCATTTAATTTAATTATTACTTGAATTATTTTTTTAAACGTTCAAAATTTTTCATTTTAATACAAATTAATGGAAACTTAAATTAGAGGAATTTCGCATTTGAAAATTCTACCAAATCATACTTTTAAAAATTCCCTAGAAAGTGAACTATAATTAACGTTGGTATTTAAATATGGCTAACTTCATATCATAAAATGGAAGTAAATATTAGCAAAACCTAAAAAATACTTGTATGGCATTTTTGATGACTCTGTACCTACATAAAAATTATTATTTTATTATAATCTACAATTACCACCAATTTATTTTGAATTGAAAACAATTCAAATTAATTACCAACTGTATTATTATAAGTTTTCCTGAAAACAATATGACTTAAAAGGCGCTAAGTTTAAATTATTATAATTGAATTTAAAGCTATAACAATGTGATAATTGACCTAAAAAGCAATATTTTATAAATAGAAATATGAAAATGTTGGATAACAAATAAATAGAGATGTATTGTACTAAAGAAAACGAAATTGTAGGTGAACGAATTGATTGAATTCAAATAAAAGTAAACATATTCGTCAATATTGAATTGGCGTTGTATTTTTTTCTAAATTTATTCAAATAGAGCTTCAATGATGTTTTCCCCATAATAGAATTCTATTAAAATTATTTACATTGTAAAGTCTACAAAACAAATAGATGATCTTTCATAAAACTTTATCGGTTCGTGTATAGCATCCTCTTTGAATAATAAACTTTTCTATAATGTAAACAATGATGATGATGAACAATTTTCATCTATAACGTACACAGTAGACTTTACTATTGAAGTGAAACTTAAATATTTACCGATTTGATATCTTTGTCAACGAAGGAGCATGATAAAAGTTCACAAAATTATCTACAATAATTACAACACAAAAATATTATTATTATTTTTTTAATTTGAAGGTTTTTGCGATAAAACTCGATTAGTGTAATAAATAATTGGTGTAATTTTCATCGATTTTCCGGTAAATAAGCAACATTAATTTGAATTACTTGAAGCGCCATCTTCAGTTATAATTACACCTTATTTTTAAGCTAGGAAGAGTAATGATTAAAGTTGGGTTTACACGGAAAAAGTCACTAGAAGAAATACACTAGACTGTTTTGGCGGTGAATTTGAATATTTGTCTGTTTTTCTGATAACAATAAATGACCTATATCAGTAATTTTCCGAGATTTGGGCGGGTACCATGGATTTCATAAAAAAGTGACAGTGAGCGGAAATATCATGTTATTTGGTTTGTGTAAGCCAGGCTGTATCTCTTGTGGAGGTGAGAAGCTGAGCTGAGTGTTAAAAAGGAATTTCCACCATTTTGTGGAAAGTATTTTTCTGATTGAATATCTTTTTTTCCAAATTCTCACCTGTTAAGATTCTGTTACATTGTTACAACCACTCTTTTAAAGTCTGTTTTACATACTCGCACAAAAACTGGTCACTTTCTTGTGAAATCGATGGTACTCATTCCACTACCAGTACTTGCTATATATATATATATATATATATATATATATATATATATATATATATATATATATATATATATATATATATATATATATAGCAGAATTCACATCGACAATAAATTCTATTAATTAATTAAAATTAATGAAAGCTCATAAGCCTGTCAATTATATAATTATGCAGTCTATTGTATAATTACACAAGATTTTGAATTTTTGAGTTGTGTAAGCTTATTTGTAAAACAACCAATAGAAAGCTAACATTTAAGCGCGTAAAATTTAAATCACTACATCGAGTTTAAAAATTTTGAAAATTAATATAATTTTGTTTTTCTTGCAGGATTTATGTTGTGTAATTGTTAAACAATGTAAATTGACAATTAACCAGCAATAATGTCGACATATCTGAATGATAGTCAAGTTGTTAATTTGAGTGAAATTATTGTTAAATTATCAACATCGAATTTAACAATAAGAGATGAATCATCAATTCTATATCCATCATTTTTAGTAATACCAATAACAGTCATTTATGCAATAATCTTCTTGACTGGTGTTATTGGTAATGTTAGTACATGTATTGTAATAGCACGTAATAAATCAATGCATACAGCAACGAATTATTATTTATTTAGTTTAGCTATATCAGATATGTTATTGTTAGTATCCGGTTTACCACCGGAAATGTATAGAATATGGTCACCAGAAACGTATGTTTTTGGTGATGCTTTCTGTATTTTACAAGGCTTTGCTGCTGAAACATCATCAAATGCAACAGTTTTAACAATAACAGCCTTTACAATAGAACGTTATTTAGCTATATGTCATCCATTCTTATCACATACAATGTCGAAATTATCACGAGCTATACGTTATATTATAGCAATATGGATAATTGCATTGTGTTTAGCTGCACCACAGGCAATACAATTTGGTGTTGAATATGAATTTAAAAATAATACCACATATAGTCGTTGTACTGTTGTTTTCAATTTCTTTCAACATGCCTTCGAAATCTCCACATTTCTATTCTTCGTTGGACCAATGACATTAATTACTGTATTATACGTATTGATTGGTATCCAATTGAGAAGATCTAGAGAGATGGCAATAGCTGAACAACCCTCAATATCTGGTAGTTGTAATAATAACAATAATAATAATAATGAGAATAATCATCAAGAAAATGGTAGACGATTGAGGAATACTGCTGCACAAAATCGTGTCGTAAATATGCTGAGTAAGTATTTTTACACTTCTTTCTTTTGTGGGGGATTGAATTTTAATTTTACCAAGAACGAATCTCAATGGATGCGCCAAATCAAATTAATCAACCGGCTAACAGATTTGCAATAGAGATCGAGACGATTTGTGTGTAAATCTGGTGGATGCGCTGGGTCAATTAATCATAAAGAAAACAGAGGAAAACGTACGAGTTGAATCAAATTGATAAATTATTTCATTTATATTCTTTTCACTCTCTATTACCAATATCACAATAAAGATCAAGATAAAGATGATCGAGTTGTTTTTTATAAAGAAATAAAAGTAATCGTGGTGAAAAATTGGTGGATGCGCCGGGTGATATTTCGCAAAGAAATTGAGGAAATGTCGTCTGAATCATTACATTTACATTTTATTGTTCCCCCCTCCCCGACAATGTCTGTAAAAAGATCGGGATGAAGACGATAGAAAATTGGTGGATGCGCCAAATTATTAAATCAAATGAAAATTAGATAAGTGACATTGGAATTAAATTAAAACGAATACGAATCAAATCGATTGTTTTGTTTTATGTCTTATTGTTTCCCCCTCCACCACCAATTTCACTATAAAGATCAAGATAAAGATGATCGAGTTGTTTTTTATAAAGAAATAAAAGTTATGGTGGTGAAAATTGGTGGATGCGCCGGGTTGATGAGTCGCAACGAGAAAACGGAAGGCATCAATTTTTACATTTACACTTCATTACTTTCCCTCTTCTCTGCGTAAAGATCGGGATGGAGATCATCTAGAATTGGTCGATGTGCCAAATTGTTCATTTAAAAGAAAATAAATAAGACGACTTAAATTAAATTGAAAACGAATCAAACTAAAAAATTGTTTTCGTTGTATCTTATTGTTTTACCCATCTACCAACAAGATCCATATAAAAATCAAGATAAAGATGATCGAGTTGTTTTCTATAAAGATCGGCATGAAAGTGAACGAGTTGTAAAATTGGTGGATGCGCCGGGTAATGAATCGTAAAGAAAATGTTGAAAGTGCAAAAATTATTAATTATTAATTAATTAATTAATTAATTAATTAATTATTAATGTACAATTGTTTTTCCCTATCCCCTCCGCGAATATCTCAAAAAGATGAAGGCCATAAAAAATTAGTGGATCTGTCAAATTGATAAATCAAAAGAAAATAAATAAAAAATTTAAATTGAGGACGAATTAAATCGAATAATTGGTTCCCCTTCCCCCACCAATATCCTTATAAAGATGATTAAGTTGTTGTTTTTTATAAAGATCGAGATGAAAGTGATCGAGTTGTTGAATTGGTGGATGCGCCCCGGGCGATGATTCGTAAAAAAAGGCGGAAAGTGATCAAATTATTTATTTCATATTTTACTGTTCTCTCCTTTCCCCTCCGACAACGACTGTATCCAGATCGTGATAAAGATAATGGAAAATTGGTGGATGCGCCAAATTGATATGTCAAAAAAATAGATAAAGAGACGTTGAAATTAAATTAAGCCGACTTCAAATTAAATTGAAAAGTTGTTTTATTTAGATTTTATTATTTCTCTCACTCTCTCTCTCACACACACACACACACACACTCTTCATTCCAACAATGTCCTTATAAAGATCTTAATGAAGATGATTGAGTTGATCCATATCAAATTGAGCAAATTGTTTCGTTTATATTATACCGTTTATCCTATCTCTTTTAATTAACAAATTCGCGTTAGAGGCTGAGATGGAAATAATTTGTGTCTAAATCTGGTGGATGCGCCGAGTCAATTAATTACAAAGAAAACAGAGGAAAAACATCAAATTGATAAAATGTCTCATTTATATTTTACTGTTCTTCCCCATCGCCCACGAAGATATGTATAAAGATCATGATAAAGATAATCGAGTTGTTTTCTACAAGAATCAAGTGTGATCGAATTGTAAAATTGGTGGAGGCGCCGGGTTGTGAATCGTAAAGAAAAGATGGAAAGCGTCCCAATTATTACATTCACATTTTACTATTTTCCCCTCTCCCCTCGGACAATATATCTAAAAAGATCGGAATGAAGACCATAGATAATTGGTGGATGCGCCAAATCAATAAATCAAAAAGAAATAGATAAGAAAATGTAGGAATTAAATTCAATCGAGTATGAATTAAAGTGAAAAATTGTTTTGTTTATGTCTTATTGTTTCCCCCTCTTCCAACAAAATCCTTATAAAGATCAAGATAAAGATGATCGAGTTGGTTTCTATAAGGATCCAGATGAAAGTGAAAGATTTGTAAAATTGGTGGATGCGCCGGGCGATTAATTCACATATTATTGTTTTACCCTCTTTCCCTCCAACAATATCTTTATAAAGATCGGGATGCGCTAAATTGATAACTAAAAAGAAAATAAACGGATCAAATTGAAAAATTGTTTTCTTTAAATTTTCTCGTTATTCCCCTCTTTACCCACGAGTAACGTTTCTATAAAGATAAAGACGAAGATGATTCAGTTGCAAAAATTAGTTTAAGCGTCCGATAGATGGACCGTAAAGTCAAATCAACGTCCTAATCGAATTAGATCATCTACGGAACGATTCATTGACCGAATGTAACCAATTTATAATCATAACTTTACTAAAAAAAACCTCATTTCTAACATTATAGAATTGAACAAACAAGAATTGATATCGTTCCAAATGAAAATATTCAGAAATATTTCATTATTGGAAGTTCAAAGATTCAATCTTCCAATGTTCAAAAGACGACGCCAACAAAAACAAGAAAAAAACACATCCTACAGTTAATTAACCGTGAAAGAAAATAAAATATGATTAAAATGATAATTTTACCAAAAAAAGAACAATTTCCTTACAAGCAATTTAACCTTTTCTTATCATCCAACAATAATCAAACAACTTCGATATTATTTTCGTTATCTACAACTTATCAATTATTATTATTTAATCGTTTTTATAAAAAAAATAATAAAGGTAATCGTTCCAAAAAGAGCTATTTAAATATTCCGCCACATTAAAAGCGCCCTCTAATTGACCAATATTTGATATAAGATCCCAGTTATTGTAGCTAATTTCATGTTAGTTAAAATTTTTGTGGGAAATTTGAAACTACATAAAATTTTTTAAAAGGGCTGAATTAAATATTACATTATTAAGATGCTTGTACTGTTTTTGGTTTTGTTGGTCTAATAAAATTTGTAAAGAATCCCAATAGAATTATTCTACAATTTATGACTTAAATCAACAAATTGATTGCTTTCCATTGCTCTAATTTGGAGTATATGTTAAGCATAAATTAATTCAAAAAACTCAAAGTCCCAACTCCAAAATACTAGTATTTATGACTTGATTAAAATTAATTAAAACTCAAATAAACACAAATTGTATTTACACAGTTTCTACCGTGTGTCCATTATTTATTTAATAGCATTAATTGTTAATTTATGTTCGATTTTATAACATAATTCAACTAAAATAACCGTCAAAGAAATACATATTTTAAATATTTCGCCAAAAATGCGCGCGCTCTCTTACGACTCAATATTAGAATTAACATATAAGTTGGCAGCCATGTGATTATTACAACTAATCTCATATCTATATTTATGCGCCAAATTTAAAAAAAAATATCATGAAGGTAGGATAAAATTCATAAAAATCTCTAACTCCAACAGAAATTGATTAAAACTCCAACTAACTGTGTTTTAATTGTTATTTAAGGCAAAATAAACGTCTTAGATTAGGTGAAGAAAAAACACTATTGATAGGAAAAGTTTTCTATTCTTATGGGAGAGTTTCTCGTATTCCAGTTGAAAAATATTGAGTTTCTTATCGTTACTTTTATTGCAAATTCTATTTATGAAACTTATTAAAGTTTTTTATTATAATATTGTTAAAATTTCACAATCAATCATTGTTTCTCGATGTTCTATAAACAAGTCTACACCTGTTTTATTATTGTTTTTATTATCATTAAATGTACTATATAAAGATGTAGATTTGTGAGAAGAATCCTCTAAATACAGTTGAATTGAAATCAATGAGTTGTTGATTGATACTTGAAGAAACAATTACACCATTTTATGTTTGTTTTATTTTCTTTCTTCTTTTGTAATTATATTCATTGAACTGTTTTCTATACATATACATATGTATGTTTTTTGTTGTTGTTGTTTTCTATAAAATAATTGCGTTTCAGTTGCTGTAGTTGCTGCTTTTTTCATCTGTTGGGCCCCATTCCATGCCCAACGTTTACTAGCCGTCTATTTATCGAATGCCACACAAGAAGCCCAAGATACAACAATCACCATCTATGTTATATTGATGTATACATCTGGAATTTTATATTTTCTATCAACAACAATTAATCCAGTCTTGTATCATATAATGTCGAATAAATTCCGTGAAGCATTCAAGGTAAGTCTTTCTGTTAGTTAGTTATAACACACAATAATTAACAACACACGATATTAATGTTAAGAATTAGGTCATCAACAATAGTTTGTTAATTAGTTCAATTAAGACAGTAATTGGGGGATGTTTGTTATCAAATTTCGTCAACAATCTATTTTAGAGACGAGAAACGACAACGGCATGTGGAGGAAAATCAGAAAAATTATCCCTTTTAATTTGTTGAATCACACCCTCGGAACTCTAATTTCCACCACTTATATCCCATTAACTTGATTATTAACCCTTTAGACATTTAGTTTGTTCAATTATAACTATGAAACTACACGCAACTAAAATTATTCAAATCAAATCTTTATATGTTATCAACGATAAATTAACGAAATTATTTGAATTAAGTTATTTTAAGGTTTTCATTTCTCATTCATATTAATTTTATGATTATAATTTAGCAGCGGGATTTGCCCGCATTTGCGTACAGGTGACGTCACTGCTCTGAACTATCTTACAAGTTAGCGCTCTCCAATCGCACTCGATCTCCATCGACTTAGCAATAGAGTTATCCCTTTATTTGTTGCAATTCTAACACTATAATCATCCAACATAGTTGATGAACTGAGTGAACCACCATTTTTGCCTTATCTTCTTGCTACATTTTTAAAAGCGCAGCGAGTAGGTTGGTTCAAGTGGTTGGTGAAATACAAATAGGTATACAAATTACGATTTTAGTAAAAATAGAGTCACGTATGTCTATAACGTGCGCCGACGATAATCGCGCAACAATCTAAAATAAATTCACGCTTCCGTTGCTAAATTATAATCCTTTTATACAGACTGTTTCATGGTAAGTGTTACATATTAGAAAGATTGTAAGAAGAAATGTGCAACTTTTCCGAAAATTCGGATACGCTCATAATCTTCAAGGCGGTAGTTAAGGTTGAACTCTACCACATAAAGAAACTGTACTTTCAAAAAATTATCACTGCTTATTGTAAGTTGGCTCAATGGAACGAGATTAGAAGTAATGTGGCTTATTTTAAATTTAAGCTTATCTTAATCGATCAAGGATTCGATTCGGGAGGGTGGTTGGTTTATTAAAAGCATTCCTGTAAGAGCGCAACCTTAGCAGCCGAAATAATACTCGTAATGTTTTTTATTCGAATGAAGACTAAAAAGACAATGGCAACGTTATTGTTGTTTATTGAAATGATTTTCCACAATTTCACACGATAACAAGCAAACAATTCTTGTTATTTTCTTAATAATAGAGAATCGAATATCGTCGGAAAAAAACTCGTAAATTCCAATAATTCCTACGATTCTGATTTTTCAACATTTTTTATCTACATCTAAAATTATACCCACATGCATAATTCATTTGAACCGTACTGTACTGTATATCTTTTCTTATACTTCTCCACAAATAAATAAAGATAGATCTATTAGTTTTGGACGAATTGAAATAAGATACAACAATTATTGTGCATCTTTATCGCACTCGTTAGATTTATTAATGAAATAAGGATTTTAAATGAAACAAATAAAGATATAGATATATGTATAATTCTTTTATAGAAAACCCTATCGGATATATGTCGATCAAAACAACATCGACGGTGTTATTTCGACCACCACCACAACAACAATCATCCCCAATCATCAAATCACAACTATTCCGCTTTAAGTCGTTATCAACAACGATCTATTCGACCATACCAACGTACAGGATCTGATAGTATTCAACAGCATTTAAATGAGGAATTGTTGTTATTACAACGAACGTCATCAATGAATCAACAACAACATCATCATCAACAACAACAACAACAACAGCACCAACAACAACAACAGAAATTGAATTTTTTAGAGCATAACAATAGAATTCGGCCGAATCAAACAGTACAACCACGAAAACTATCAGAAACAACAACAACCACAACTTTAACAACTGTACAACAAAATAAAACAGATTTTCTATTAAATCAACACAATAACAATGTAATTAACGATAAATATTTAGGTGTTATTCGTTCGAAAATGTCACGTTTATTTAACAAAAACACAAATAAACAAATTTTAAAACAACAAAACAGTATTAATAGTTGTAATACAATTAGTAATTCAAGCTTACATGATGTTGATGATATCGATTTTAGTAGTACAGATTTAGTTAAATATATGAAAGAGATCAATGAAGATATAGCATAATTGTCTTAAATAAATAAATACAAAACAAAAATATAAATCTTACCTGTGATTGTATCAAATATATATGTATAAACGCCATCTAGCTGTGTTAACCACAATGAATGTTGATGGGGATCGAGATAATCGCTCGTTAAGAATACCACTGATTCTCATCTTAATTGTTCTAATTATTGGACGAATTAAAAGTCAATTTGTATGTAAATTTCTCTATATTTACTGTTATTATTGTAAATTTATAGATGTGTCTCCCACTATTTGCGCCAAACAAATTTTCTTGTACAAAGAAGCTTGTATGATAATTATCCTGTTTTTTTTTTTTTGTAATAAATAAATAAATATTTTAGGTACCAAAAATAATTTTATTTCTCAAAGAAAAAACAATACATAAATAAACGAATCCAGTCTTAATGAACACAAAACTAATCTTCAACAAAAAAAAAAAAACAAGGAACTCTAAATTATCGATTAATGAAAACAAAAGGAGAAATTAGAGAGTTTCTATCACAAGTTTTTCTTTTTCAAAGAAAAAACACATCACAGTAATGTTATACATACAATGATATTTCACATCACAATTGGTCATGCCTTTGGTTACGTAGTATCGTAGCTTAGTTCGGCTATTTGAAATATATGAAATATACATTAACAAATGTCAAATACAGTAAAGTATGAACCAAGTTACGATATTAAGTAGGAAAGTCACAGCCAACTGTGAGAGGAAATATCCGATACAAGGTGTACAACTGTACTTCACATTGCAGTTGGCTGTGACTTTCTTACGTAGTATCGTAACTTGATTCGGTCACTTGAAAAATACATTAACAAGTGTCAAATGTAATTAGGTATGAACCAAGTCACGATCTATACGTAAGAGAAGCACAGACAATTGCGAGGTGATATACCGTTAAATACCCTGTATAATATAGATTCAATCAACGTTAAAACGTAGGAAACTATTCTAGAATTATACAGGCTGTCCTATAGTAAGCAATTAGGTAATTATCATTATCAGGTAATTATCATTATTATTGCATTTTTAGATTATTCGCTTATAATAGAGGAGGCTTTGATGAAAATTTTAGTTCTGCAAGCATTGTTATAAAAAATCCACAGCATAAAGATTAGTGGCGTTACAAATATAAAATTTTGACTTTAAGGAGTTAAAATAATGTATTTTCTAATAATTTTCTAATCATTCTTTTCGGCCGATTTTCAAATGTCAATATTTTGCTTGTATTAAATCAAATGTTATGTTTCTTTACAGATTTTAATATCGATCTATATTAATTAACAATTTTTATAGCCAATTTTTGAGATTTTTTTCAAATATTTGATTCTATAGTAAAATTTCCTATGTAGAAACTTGATTATGGATCTAGTAGTTTCTGCTATTTTACGCTAGTTAGAACAAATGATTTTTCATTGATAATCTAAGTCAAGGACTGCTAGATTTTTCAGCTCAACGCTGTCTAACAGGCTTGTGTATTTAATCCGAGTTGCTGCTTTTGAGAAAATGTAAATTTTGGCCACATTGGCGCTAGTTACTACAGCATGAAAATAAATAACAAGTATTTCCATCTCTATGTGACTCATGCTGCGTAGTTAAACTGTTAAAAGTTATGACAGTAAGATAGAGATAGAAATACTAGCTATTTCTTTTCATGCTGTAGTAACTAGCGCCAATGTGGCCAAAATTGGAGTTTTTCTCAAAAATTTGCATCTTATAGTATTTTAAATTGACACTTTTGAAAATATTCCAATTTTCACCGCATTGGCGCTAGTTACCACCACATTAAAAGAAATAACAGATATTTCCATCTCTATTTTGCTCATAGTGTATGGTTAAACTGCCATAAATTATGACAGTAAAATAGAGATTTAATTTTTTTTTCCATATGTGGTAATCAGCACTAATGCGGCTAAAATTGGCATTTTCTCAAAAGTTTGCATCTTATGGGATTCACAAGCCTATTAGACAGCGTTGAACTGAAAAAAAATCAAGCAGGCCTTAATATATGTATTGATTTTCCAATAAATTCTAGAAATAATAATTTGATATTTTTTTAAACAATCAGCCGTTTTGATTGTTTGTTTTTTTAATTATTTTAATTACAAAACAAATATGAAATATTTTGAAAAGTTACCCATGAATCTTTTGCACAGTCTATTAGATATGTGAAAATCATCGTTCAATTGTCTAAAATTTTCAATAATAAAACTGAAAATTTTAAATAATTGAAAAACCATGAAAATTAAAGTAAAGGAATGCTAATACAGAATTTTCTTCTCTATTGAAACCATCAAAAAAATAATGTTCTATTACAAAGATATAATAAGATATTTCAGTATGAAAATAAGCAGACGAGAAAAATTAACTTCAATAAAATACTCAAAAATTTATAAAAAATAAAACCATCACCATAAACTATATTATTTTAACTATTTAAAATCAAAATTTCAACTTTTTAGCAACTATAATTTTTGAGATATGAATTTTACAAATAAACATTACCTCAAAATTCACACTTAAAAAGCAGATATTTTTTTAAAAAAAACCTCACTTAGCATTCACAATGCTTTAAACAGATCACTTACCGTTAGACACCCTGTATAACAAACCAATCTACTTATTATAAATTATAATAATGATGATAATTACAATTATTTTAAATCGATGGAAAATCATCATCGATTTGATAATTAAAGCTTTGATTTAATGGCACTTGATTATTATTATTATTAGCAACATTTGAGGTAGTTATGGAATCATATTGTTGTTGTTGTTGTTGATAATTTGTATAAATCAAATCACCATTAATATTATTATTATTATTAAATTTTTCTAATGTTGTTAAATTGGTAAAATTGAAATCATCTAATAAATCAATAGATTCAACTTTAACTTTTGGTTGGTCTGTTGTTACTTTCAATAATTGATTAAATTTCAATAAAGATTGTGTTGTTGTTGTTGTTGTTGATGTTGTTGTTATTGGACAACTTATTGATCCTATTGTTGTTACAATTATCGGTGTATTACTAGAAAATTTAATCAAAAGATTAAAGAACAATTGATAATTTTTTATCAATATCAAAGTAATAAAAGATTATTTACCATTTATGATAATTCTTACAATGATATTTTATACCATTTTTATTCTTGTAACTTTTATGACAACCAGGCATGTTACAAACAAATGGTTTCTTTTCTTTAATAATATTATTATTATTGTTATTTTTATTAATTCTAATCAGCTTTTCTGATCTATTTCCAATTAATAAAAATTAATTACATTCTATTTAAAAAAAAAAAATAAAGATAATATTACTTAATAGGTGAGAATAATTCTTCAGAAATGAGATTATCGTCTGCTAATTTACTAAATTCATTTAAATCGAATGCATCAGTTATCACAGGTTCGTTCGAACTATAGGAATGTTCATTAATACTAATATTATTTTTATTATTTATATAACTAGTATCACTATTATTATTATTATTAATATTCATATCATTTCTATTATATTTTAATATACAGCTTAATGGTAAATTATCGATACATTCATCATCCAATTGTTGTAATCTTTCACAATTAAAATCTTCAATAATAAACAATTAGATTATCAATTAATAAATATAGTTATAAGCTTTAGTTGTTTTTTTTACCAAGATGTTCCTGTTCTATATGGATGATTAAATCGTTTAAATTCGAATAGATTCGATTACAATTTGGATATTTACAATTATTATTTAATAAAGCCATTTTTTCAGTATTATAGTCGTGTTTTTTTTGGTATTTCTGCTCTATTTTTATCAATAACCTACAATTTAAAGAGAGAGAGACACACACAAACAATATTGTAGATAGCCAGATACATCAATTATTGACGACATTATTATAAATAATTAGAATAAATAATTAGTTATGTACTTACTTTAATTAAAATTAAATTAAATTAATGGCAAATTTGTTAATTACGAATCAAATTCTTGATATTGGGCGAAACGTTCAACGTAACTCTACATAATTTTGAATTTGACAACTTGTCAAAATCATGTGTTCTTGTTATAGGTTAATACTCTAACGGCGACTCGATCAACTACAAGCACAGACAACTGAATTACCTACA
Source organism: Mylabris sibirica (assembly GCA_039776855.1). Classification (NCBI taxonomy): domain Eukaryota; kingdom Metazoa; phylum Arthropoda; class Insecta; order Coleoptera; family Meloidae; genus Mylabris; species Mylabris sibirica. Next base: position 8,663,500 of record CM077844.1, read on the forward strand.
TTTATATATAGTCAGTCTCATAACTTCATAAGTTTTGCATTATATTAAGAAAGCAGATAGAGGTGGAATTTTAAGTTTTCTATTATTTTGTCACCTAACGCACATCTGATTGGTCACTTAATTTTATTAACTGCTAATTATTGACACGTCAGATGAAACAATGAAATAGGACTTTTTGTCTATAAGTTGGTGACATTGAGAAGTTGAATTTAAAACATATTTAAAATCAAGATATCTGACCCAATGACAGATTATATTATTGAGTACAACCAATAGAATGGCAGATTATTACAAATGCCGCCATTTCGGTCGAAAAATTTGCTTTCTCTCTCTAACACATTGGCCCATAGAATTGCGGTACTGTATGTATTTAGTAACTGTAAATTGAATGCGTATGGTGCGTACTCTAGTGGACGATCATTCAACTACAGATGTAAAAACAGAAAAATTTAAAATAGTGTAAAGTAAATTATTTCAAATATACTTCATTTCAATTTTTTTTATATAGTTTAGCATCCAAATAACTAACATTAATGATAAAGTTGGATTTATTTAAAATTATTACTGTATAATGACTAGCGACATCTATGAGCATTTAGCAAAACTATTATTCCTTCAATTCTATAATTATAATTAAAAAAATTTATGAATATATAGTTTTGATAGGGTAATATTTTTATCGAAATTTATGCTTAATTATTATTTAATTATAGTTGATTATTGATTATTTGTTAATGTCGTAGAATTTAGAGTCATCTATTTGTCGTAATTGGAATTACAGACAATGCTCGATTTAGTTCGCATGAAGTCGGTATTGCACGAATCAAATCCAACAAAATCTATATCCGAACTGCTCATGCGCACTACGATTTCTGCTCAGAACTGTCAATAGCATTCCAACCTAGTACGATTATCTCACTCTTGTCGTCCGTTGACCAGATAGTCCGGGAAATTGTTGAGTAAGTTTTATTTTAATCTAGAAAATTTTCAATAAAAACTCAATCATCCATTGAATATTTATTGAAATTTTCATAAAAAACATTAAAATTTAATTATTGGTGTTAGAATTTTTTTTAATTATTGTATAAATTGTTATCTTTTGTTTTTTTTTCTAAGGTCACTTTGTTGGGATTCTTTATAAGTGTCGACGCCATTATTGGTTGTAGTTGTCAGTTTACTTGATTTAACCGGTAGAAAAAAAACTTTTCAATTATTCTAATTATTTACTCAATTTTAACGTAATTAATTGCAAATAATTAGACTTGTAATTTAGTTTATTGTTATATAAGAGATTATCAATCAAAAGGGTAGTGTTACGTAACATTTGAATCAATCAGTAAAACACCCAATAACGGCATATATTAATTACTGATTAATTAATTAAGTGATTTGATTACAGATTAAATTAACCAGCCAACTCAACTAACGAAAAAAAACAACAAAATAAAAATGTTCGCCTGTGCAAAATTGATCGCCCCAGTTGCCAGAAATGCCGTAAGTTTTCCCTTTTTCATTCCAATTAAATTTATCAAAAATCACCTCGATAATTAATTAATTTTGGTTATTTAATCGATTATTATTATTTTTTTAACATAGCAACTTGGCAGTTATTTAAATTGTTATGTAATTACGGTTATATTAACCTCTACACAAGGTCCCTTTGTTTTTTGTTTCTGTATTTTTAATAAGAAATGATGACAAAATCTAACCCGGAGAATCTGTGACGATTATTTCTTCCTTGGATGTCTGAATTATTATTGAAAATTCTACTTTTCTATTATTATGAATGTTAGTTTAATATGTAATGTATTGATTTTCGATTATAGCTCGTCTCAAATTCGAAAGCCTATTTAAGGCCATTAAGTACAATTGTTAGTCAAAATCAATCATTAGTACAGAGTCCAATTGTACAACACAAACAACCAACATTATTACCAGCAATACGGAGTTTCCAAACAACACCAGTAACAAGGGATATTGATTCAGCTGCTAAATTCATTGGTGCTGGTGCTGCAACAGTCGGTGTCGCCGGTTCAGGTACCAATCAAATTTAATTACCAAAAAAAAATTACAAATATTCAAAATTTGTGTATTATCGATTATAGGTGCTGGTATTGGAACAGTATTCGGTTCCCTTATCATCGGTTATGCAAGAAACCCAAGTCTTAAACAACAATTATTCTCTTACGCTATTTTGGGTTTTGCTTTATCTGAAGCTATGGGTCTTTTCTGTCTTATGATGGCGTTCTTGTTGTTGTTCGCGTTTTAAAATCGTCAACACTACCAGAGGACATTTTAAAAAACAAATACCATCAATTCCAAATATTTTAAATTCATTTAAAGAACAACAGAAAATGTTGCATCAACATCATGTAACTTTGTAATTCATATATACACAAAATATATTCAGCAATAGGTTTTTTTTTTTGTAAAATGTAGAAAGCTCTATTAAATGTATGTCAAAAAATATTATTCCCAATAAAAATCCAGTGACTTTGGGCTTTAATTGCCATATATTTAATAGGAGTTGGTTGGGTGATTTTCTTTGGAAATATTGCTGTAATTGTACAGATTAGAAAAAAAGGGTTTGAAACCGTAATCAATAAATTAGTTATTTTCGTTCTTTTACAATCAGTGCTGTTTTATTAAGTTATTGTATAATAAATTTTGTTTCCATTATTCTTTAATTTTACTTTAAATTAAAAATTGGCGAATGTTAATGTAACATTTTGGAAATTGATAAATGGTGGCAAATAAACCAAAACGGTAATAATTTGTTAGTTGAAAAAGCTAGTTTATTATTAAACTTCTACAAATTATTCCCAACCATCCAGCCATTTCCGCCTTGAATCCCTCCTCATCGTATCCCCATCGAGGCGTTCAATTCTCTTTCGTTGCTCTTCAGTTAGCCTCAACAATTCCTCATGTTGTTGATTTACACTTTTATTAACAACAAATTCTCCGTTCTCTTTTAATTGAGTCCCAATTGTATCCTTGGGGAAACCGTTTGGGAATGTTATCGGTTCGATTTTGATTAAATGTTTAATTTTCCATAAACGCTGATTATTCTCTGGTATATTCTTAATTATCGCCACATCACTCATCTACAACAATTATGGATAAATAAAATATATAGAATTTAATTAATTTCGTATACTTTTCCATCTAGTTTGAAGTCTTTGACAATTCTCTTCTCGTAATGTGGTACACCTTTTAATGTTTTAATACGTTGTACGCGAAATAATTTTGTTGGTTCATACGGTGGATCTTTGAAATTTTCATATCTAAAATTTGTGTTATTTTAAAACAATTCAATTAATATTATAAAAAAAATGTACAAACCTGGGATAATATTTGAAACCTGGATATTGAATCCCTTCATCTCGCCAATTAAATGCTTTCGATTTATTCATAAGAAATCTTCGGGATAATTGGAGAAAATTTAATGGTTTTAATAAATTCGACATGATTTTCTTTGGAAAATTCGAAGAAATTTAAATTGCAAAAAAGTGTGGTTAGAATTTTAACAACTATATTAGCAAGAGAAAACAATTTATAGGAGAGAGATAGAAGTAATTTGACAGATTCTGTCGATTCTTAAAGTATAGTCGGGCAATAATTATTTGGTAAACTCAAACTTATACAATTATCTATGCTTATTTATACTGTTTATTTATAAGACGGTATTAAATACCGTATAATTCGGTAAAATACACATGTAGAGTACAAAAATATCGTAAATTAACATTGCCAAATAACTTTAATCACCGGTCGCCATAATGAAACGTATTGGCATCTTTGTCTAACTGCTTGAATTTATAATGTGGCATTTCTTTTTAAGTGACAATTATTAGTTCACCCGTCAGTATTTGAAGACCAAAGTTATTTGGCAACGATTATAGTCGATTTTATAAGGTCTTTTCGGTAATAATCGTTTTATGCAAATTACTATTATTTCCACGATTGAGCTGTAGTTATGTTGCCTAAAATTTAGTAAATGATGTATAATACTCTTGCAGGCTTTTCGGCTTATAAAAATTACTGAAAACGTAGCAAAAGAGATAGAGATGGCGGTTTAGTAATGAGGGAAAAGAATAGAGTTATTTATAGAAGTTATCCAGCATGAGAGGAAAAAATCCCTAGAAATTTTGCTTAATTTTGACATTACAAGTTGCACCTACAATGTCAGATGATGATTTCAAATTAGTTAAGTATAAATATCCAAAAATACCAAATAGAAAATTAATATCATTATATTATCTTCAAGATAGTGGTTTAGATAAAGAAATTATAATAAAGTAAGTAGATGATAATAATTAAAAAATATATAAATAAAAATAATTGTCTTGAAACTATTTGAAATTGATAACGTTGTTTTCTTTTTTGATTCTGATAGACGTATAGAAGACGCTAAAAAGGAGATTTTAACATCGGATCTATACGATTCAGTTTTGGCCTCATTACGTGAAGGTTTCACACAATTAAATCGGCCAATTATAAAACAAATAATTTGTTTTGGTTTAGGACGTATTAGTGATTGTTTAATAGCACGATATCAATTCGCATTGTTATTGTGTTTAAAAGATTTTTATAAAATTGAACAAGTCTATTGTTATGATCCATTATTTACAACAGTTGATTGTTCAATAATTGAACATTATAATTGTAAATTATTTGAGAAGAATTGCGAAGCAAAATATCGTATTGATAATAATGATGATTATACAACAATTTTCTATTTACCACATTGTGCAAAACAATTAATTAATAATTTATTGTGGGCTAATTGGGGATTGAATTTAACAAAATGTGTTATTATTGGAAATAGTTTCAATACAATTATTGAGACAACACCAAAAAAATTGTTAGATATCGATGCACAGTATATATTAAAAATTATTCCATATGTATTAGAATTGGCTATAATTAATACATTTCGTATTTTTCAAATATTTAATGATTTAGCTATACATATATTTACATTAGATCGAATCAATTTAATATCTGAGGACTTTTGGCAAAATTGTGACGAACCTGTTTATTCAATTGATACTCTTCAATTTATTCCAAATCAACAAGAATCACAACAACAAGAACAACATAATCAATAACTAATAATTATTTTTAATTATTCCTACAGATTATTTTCGATTCATAATAATTAAACAAATAAAATGGCAACGAATATTAATACATTAAGACGGTTGATATCTGAATTACGTATGGCATTACCGAAGAATTCTCTAACGAAAGACAATCCAACATTGCAATATATTTTGAAACAATATAAAAAATATCAAACAACAAGTCAACAATTATGTAAAGCACGTGAAGAAATGGATTTTATAGCAAATACATATTTGTGTTATTTGAAAAGTATACGTTTACAACAGGCAATTCATAATGAATTCCATGGGAAAGGTGAACGTAGTGTTGAAGAAACAGCTAAAATGGTTGGATTCAAACTACCACATGATCCGAAATAATTAGGAAATTGTTGTATTGAAATGGATGTAGAGAATATATTTAGTGATAATAAAGGATTATGGGTGTAGTTTCTATTGTTTAATTTACAAAAAAAATTAATCTCTTTGGTAAGCTCGTAATTGCAGTATTGGTACTGAATGAAGAATAACATGGAGATTTCAGCTTTACGGGAGATTTGTAATCGAAAAATTTGTTCGGGAGATGATGCCATCTATTTGTTAAGAGTCACAATTCTAAATTCGTGTTTTTTTTCAAGAAAAACGACATCTTTCTATTTTAGACTAATGGTTTTACTCTCGGCTATAATTTATACAGGTCGATTGAAATGGATAGAAACATTAGCAAAGTATACATATATCTATCTCCCGCTTTCATCATTCCATCTTATGTATTTATTTGTCTTGTCTAACTTATGGAAAATGGCTATGTTTCCACGTTCTATTCTTGTCTCGTCAACTTAACTTAGAAAGAAACAGTAGACATTTTTCTCTGTCTATTCAATGTTAAATGAGTATTAGAAGATGGAACAATACCCCGCCTTAATTTTCTCGTCCTAAAAAAATGACTGCGGAAAGGAGAGGGATGATTCTGTAATGTTTCTATCTTATATTTTCTACCGGTATATCTTTCTCTCGCATCATTCATCATTCCATCTCATGTACCATATTTATTTGTCTTGTTTAACTTATGGAAATCGCAATGTTTCCACTTGCTATCCTTTTCTAATTAATTTAATTTAAAGACAAACAGTAGACATTTTTCTCCATCTTAACAATGGAGTTAAATGAGGGATTAGAATGGAGGTATTAGAATGTCTTAAATTCTGAAATTGTCCTCAAAAACGAATAAAGGCCGTTTATTCTTCCCCTATATAGTTAAGCTTGCCTTAGCAAGACCTTGGCTTAAAACGAGTTATTGATAGGTTTACACACTTTTAGTCCGTCCATGTAGAGGTCCCCACCAAAATCTCTGTAAATTTAGGTCGATTTAAGTCAAGGTCTTGCTAAGGCGAGCTTAAATAAAGACAATGGAATTAAAGGTTTGATTAAACCAACGTTATTTACCTGTTATAAAATCGGTCTATAAATTATTTGATTAACTATTATTGTTAAATAATTGTGATAACCTTGCTTTTTCGACATGAAATCAATTTGTTGTCAACAATTTTGTTATTTGTTGGTCCTTTAGATAAATAACCAAAAAAAATTCTTTCATTAAGGGTCTCGCATGAGTTTCATAATTAACTTAAACAAAACTACTTTTCGTCAGCTATTTTTTTAACGAGACTCATCCGGTTGTCTTGATTACTATTATGGTAGACCACTTAGAATGATGATTTACTTATGATTGTATTTTGTGCACCTGTCAAGGTGAACGATTATATTTTGTATGCAGTTTTTCGGAAAACGAGAAAGAAAATTGAAAATCTAATCTCTCCCGAAGGTAGACTAAACTTTCAACTATTCATTCATGTAATTTCGTAACATTTTATTAACTATACAAAGAGATAAAACGTATGTTCCGCCAACGCCACTTTTTCAGCATACAGATGGTTTTTCCAGATTTTCAGAAAACCAGGCGATTTTTCAAAAAAATCCTCACGTACAGACTTCTAAAATCACATTTAAAATCGAATTAAACATTTACCATTTTGATTTCTTTTACCGTTTTTGAGAAATACAGAAAATCTGATAAGAGAGAGTACATAAAAGTAGATTGATATATCTCTATTTTATTATAAATTGGAAAATTAAGTAAATAAATTAGTCTTAATTCAATTTCTTTCCTATATCATTTTGTTGTCTAGTCAATAAATCAACATTTTCTGACATTATTTCATAGGTTTTATCCATTAGTTCAGTCATATTTTCTCTACTATAACCATCTGTTGGTATTGCTGGTAGAATTTTCACACGTATATGGCCTAAATAGAGGAAAAATCAAGATTTTTTTTTTCATATTATTTGATAAATTAATAATAATTAACCTTCATCAAAGCGGTATTTTCCAAGGAAATTGTATCGATTCACAACCACTGGTTGAATTGGACATTTCGACGCTATGGCCAAATGGAATGCACCCTTTTTAAACGGTAATAATCGTCCACTTTGATTTCGTGTACCTTCCGGGAACATCAACACTCTCGCCTATAATAATTATAAATTTTCATAATTTTTTCAATTTAATTAATAGATTAATAAATTAAAAGAAATACTTTTTGGTCTCGGATATATTTTCCAGTACGATTAACAGCAGCTTGTGCTTGTTCTTTTTTAACACGATCGATAAATATCGTACCCCATAACCATGAAGCTAGACCAAATGGTTGTAAATATAATACTTCTTTTTTTGAAATTACAGTTGAATTATCCAATGATGGCCACAATATACATAATACTAACAAATCTAAGATACTTTGATGGTTAATTAATACAACACAACCACTATTACGGACGATATTCTCATGTCCTTCTAGACTAACCGTTAAGCCGATCAATTTACAGAAAGATCGTAGAGTTGCTGCAGGAAGTCTAAAATTATCAATTAATTAATTTTTTACAATGTTGTAGTAAATAGGGGATCAAATTCTAAGACGAAAAGTCCTATACCATTTTTTCACCTGACGCACAGGTAATTAGTAGTTAATCAAATTGAACAGCCAATCAGATGCTTCTTTATATTGAACTACTGACGATCGTGCTTGGTAATTGGTCCACTTCTTAAGCGCGCATCTGATTGGCTCCTTAATTGCTAATTATCTGTGCGTCAGATAGAAAAATGGTGTAAGACTTTTCGTCTTAGAATTTCATCTATGCCTAAAAAAATGTGGGTTATTCACGAGACACCCTGTATAATTAAAAATACTTACAGTGCATTTTTATAGTTGCGTGGACGTAACAGCATTAATGGTATAGGTGCTGAGGCAGCAATACCAGAAACAATTATAAACAATGCGAATTTGATAAAATAACGAACTGTAGAACTGATTTTCCATAGTATTGTTAATAATATCATGGATACAATCAAATATAGAATGACACCCATTAGAATTTAACTGCAAATTAAATTACGTTTTCAATCACTGATCATAATATGTAAAATAATTGTTTGATTATTATTATTATTATTGATGTTTCGTTATCAATCAGTGATAACTTTATCAACCCACAATAAATTAATAGTGAAATGAATTTAGATAATAATTAATTAAAATAACTCGCCCAAATAAATTTTTGAACGTAATCAATTAGATATGGATCAAGACTTGTTCAAAATTGGATTCTATTCTACTTTTATCTATCTAAATATCAAACTTTATACTTACACCTGTGACCTATAAAATGATAACAAAGTACTAGAATCACTTTTAAAATTTGAATTAAATTGAATAATCGAGTTCAAATTTCGCGCTCAATTGCAACCAATCAGATCACAACGAGTCTGGTATGGTGATTTGATTGGTTGTAGAGTGGCGCAATATTTAAATTTATACTCAAATTTCATCAATTCTGAAGAAAACAATTGAATTTCAAACAATCATAAAACATTTATGATTTATAAACTGATAACAAAGTACTTTATTGCTTGATACCAATCTTAATTAAGTTAAGTCGGTTTAATTAATTCTTTACAGATTTTACAATTATCTATTAATAATTTAATAATTAATAATAGTTTAGAATAATTTAAAATCAAAAACAGCATAGAATTTGATTGAAATTCGCGCGTTATTAAAAACCAATGAAATCACGAGATTATTTCATCAGAATTTGATATAGTGACTTGATTGGTTATAAAGTGGCGCAATATTTAAAATAATTTTCAAAATTTGTAATAATTGTTTCATTTGAGCCAATCAAACAATAGATGTGTACCGTCCGATTTAAATTTGCAATTTAATTGGCAATAATGTGGTGCTAAATTTAATTTTAGCCTAATTTTGAATTTAAACAATTGTTTAATAATAGAATAATAAACAAATCATTACTATTTGACGTCAATTTATTGTAAATATAATTTAAACGTTTTTATTATTGTTTGTTTCTTGGAAAATTATTAGAAATATCTTGAACAAAGTTCAAATATTAACAAGATTTTATTTATCTTATCGATATGAAATATTAAAATCAACATTTGAAATATCTAAATTATTGTTTAAAATATTAAATATAGCTATAATTATGGTTAATTGAAGGGAAAGTCAAGTTGAATTCGTTTCATTTGAATGTATGGGAATTTCAAAAGAAACGATTCAGGATAATGAGCAAGTCAAATTTTCGAATCTCTATACTGCATTTATTATAAAAAATAATTCAAAAGTATTCAACTCACCTACTTTGTTTTAATTTTGATAGTTCTTATCGACAATTGTGAATGTGTATGTACAAGATAAGTCACAATAATAAATAGAATAACACTAGTTTTTTGATACATTTAAATTACGCATGAATCCGATTCCATCACGCGTAAAATTTAACAATGAACTGAAAGAAAAAAGGCTACAAATAACAAAATCACTAAAACATAAACTGGCACACGTAGAACAGAATACGAACACAATTCTAGTTTCGTATAGAATTATTATTTTCTATTCAATCTCTACTGTGTTAAACGAAATAATTTCGTGCGTGTGTGTTTAGAAGAAATGACAATAATGATGATGATGCTGATGATTTCATTGCGTTTTGATGAATCATTTCGCATTTACCAATCATTATTAGAGATTAAATAATATTTAAATTCGATTATCAACGTTAAAGTTCACCTTTTAGGATGCGCATTTTGACCTTGTTATGTCTTAGAATTTCGTTCTTTTGTATTTTAAATTTAATGAATATTTATCAAATTGATTGTTGAAAAATTAATAACGCAACACGTTCTAATTTCGCTAATTCATGCTGAAAAAAAAAACACTATAAACAAACACACCTTTTCTGCTTCAACACACACATTTAGGTAATACCTACATACATTGTTATCTTTACAATTATATTTACATTGTTTAAAAAATTATTAAATTTCTAATAAAACCAATATTTATTACTAATTTGTTGTCCTAATTGTTGTTTTAAGGGTGTCACGAATAATGAGCGTGATTTAAATAAAAATAACATCGATATTCATACTAGATTCTCTTATCATTGTTTGGTGTGATATTTTTATTAAATTTGAATACTTTCTATTTCTAATCAATTGTTGCTAAAAGACGGTTAAAGTGTGGCATACACGTTGAAGAATGACACAATAGATGTATTGTATTTAAATTTATTTGATTCAAATTGCGCGCCTATCAAAAAAAGGTTGGTAATCCTGTTTAACAACATTCTTATTCTATTGTTTACAGAGATGTGTAAATTTAACATTACAATTTTGATTATTCTTAAGGTAGAACGGTAGAACCTCCTTAAGATTGATCTGTGGTTGTTAGGTTTCTCAAACGTTAGATGGCGCTAGCTACACTCCATCAAAAAATTGATGTTGACGCTTAAAAATATCGTTTAAAAAATAAAGGTTGTAATTACAGAAGTATGCGATGCATTAATAGAAGTTTTAAAGGATAACATAAAAGTATAATTATTGTATATTTATTCCAAAAAAGAAAACTTTTGTTCATCAATGTCAGAATCCGCAACTTCACTATTTGACGATGTATTCGCAGCAGTAAGTGGCACTGTTGCCGAGCCGGAAGATTCTTCTCTTTGATCAGGTGATGGTAGGTAGTTAGACGACGTTTGATACCCATTGTAATACCCCTGACGAATGTAGGGAAATTGTCCAATATCTGCTTCAAACAGAATGTCCAAAATGGCTTTTTTCACATGACGTACAAGTTGTGGATCATACTTCCGTAGCTCATTTGCTACATGATTACCAAAGGAATCAAAATGATCGGTGACCGCTGTTGGCTTTAAAATTTTATAGACATTTTTAAGCATAGTTTCATTGTTGTCATTTTTCCGCTTTCTTTTCCTACTTTTATCTTTTGTTTGTGGCGCTACCATAACATTTGTTTCACCAAAGAATACATACTCCATAGAAGCTCAGATCTCGGGGTTTTGTGGTTATCAAACTTTTAGTACCTACCCTGACTCACGAAGGGCGACACTTGTTCAATGTCGGTCGGTCGTCGACACTGTTGCCGACGACGTAGGAAGAAAATCTACTAAATGGTCACGTGGTACCCACTAGAAATCCATTTAGTTTATTTTGAAGTCAATATTCCTTTTCTACGTCCAAATATGTCCATTATAAATATAAGATAAAAAATTATATAGGTAAATATCTCCAAAAGTTATATTTAATTAGACAAATCAACAAAAAATATTCGAAAAAAAAATCTACCAATTTTCTACTTTTCTACCAGACATTCTACTTTTCTACCAGATTTTCTACTAATCTACTAGACGGAGATTTATCCACAAGACGGGTCGAAATTCCACCAGATCTAATAGAAATTCGCCTGAATCGGCAACCGTGGCCATGAGTTCGGTTGATAAAATCGTCGTGCTTAGCATGTGCTTACCGACATTGAACAAGTGTCGCCCTTCGTGAGTCAGGGTAAGTACTAAAAGTTTGATAACCACAAAACCCCGAGATCTGAGCTTCTATGTAGTATGTATTCTTTGGTTTCACCCTTAGAAGTAGAAAGTGTATCTATCACATCCTGAGATGCTGAATTAATGTTTAGAAATTTCATCTCATTTTCCGTCTCGTCTTGAGAAAAATTTTGCTTCTCCTGAAACAACATATTTAAGTTTTACTTCTAAAAGCATTTTGCATTTGATCCAGTTACCACCTCCAAAAGAAGAAAATGAGCCAGCAAGGAGTGCATGTATCTGAGGAGCAACGGATATTATTATCAAGTTTTGGGCCAATGAAGGCATAACTCCAATTGAAATTTTGCGGAGCTTTGAAGATCAGTTCGGGCATAACACCTTGTTAAGAACCAGTGTTTTTTTTCGTGGCATAAGGAATTCTCTGAAGGGAGAGAAAAAGTCGAGAATCACAGCCACGATCGGAATCTCATGGAGGCCGATCGACGTCTAACCCTTGGCAAAATCGGCTTACTTGTCCTGTCTAAGGAGAAGAAAAACGCAGTCTCTCAGAAATCTCATCTTGATTCATGACAACGCCAAACCCCAAACAGTAAATGCAAAGGGCAAAGATTGGACAGAATCGGTTGGAAAACGTTAGAACATCCTCCCTAAAGTTACTACTTGTCACCATGTGACTTCCATCTTTTTGGGTCTTTTAAAGAAGCGATGGTAGTCCAGCGATTTAAAGAAGGTGGAGGAGTTTGTGCTCCAATAGCTATGTGAACGTCTCACAAGTTTTTTTAGGACAATGACTACAAAATTTCGAGTTCCCAGAAGACCGATTCTTTTACAACCGAAGAAAGCTAAGAAAACTGTTTCAACAGTAACTTATCCCATTAATCCCAGTAATTTCAGGCAGATAGTGAAATACCTTCCAACCAAATGCTCTGAAGCACCTAGAAGAGCTGTTAACACGGCAAAAATCTATATCAACAATGTACTTGTTTGGCAAAATAATTATTAAAATAAAAAGACTATAGTCGTTGCCAAATAACTTTAATCACCATAATGAAACGTATTGGCATCTTTGTCTAACTGCTTGAATTTATAATGTGGCATTTCTTTTTAAGTGACAATTATTAGTTCACCCGTCAGTATTCGAAGACCAAAGTTATTTGGCAACGATTACATAGATAAAATAGATACTCAACTACCATGACGATTTTAGTCCACCCCCCACCCAAATTCTTAACAAAGTCAATATTCAGGTGGCGCTGATGACAGAGTCCGTAATTACAGAGGCCCTGTAATTAATGGTTTGAAACCAGGCTATATGTTACAAAAATTTTGCGGGAAATTTAAAATTACTTATTCAAATCAAACTCTTTTCTCGAACATTCATTGTTTTTATTTTTATTGTTCATTTCACGTTTCGATCCGGTGTATTGATCGGATCGAAACGTGAAATAAACAATAAAAATAAAGACAATGAATGTTCGAGAAAAGAGTTTGATTTAAAGTTCTACATCGTCTACAACTTCCAAACATTATTTATTCAATCTCGGGCTTGTAACAATAAAACAATACAATATTTTGTGTATATATGCTATATTGTTGAAAAATTACATAATTTAAAAAAATGAATAAAAAGCATATACATACATATCTAATATAAATTGTTATTAATTAATTGTAACTCCGTATTCATGATTGCAGGAGTTATTGCGAATTTTCTGCACCATTATTGTGATTCTGGAAATAATTTAAAAGTGAATAAATAATTAATCAACAATAAATAGAAAAAAACTATAATTTAATCAAATATTAGCAAAAGAGTGCATTTCCATCCATTGATATAATTGTCAATATAGACATTTCATTGTAATATAAGATAAGAAGTTGAATAAGAAAAAAATTACATCAACTTTTAAATTTGTCGAGTAAATTTTAACTAAAAAAATTATTAATAATTAGCCGGAAAGGGAATCTTTAAAATTGTAGACAGAGTAAGAGTAACAGAAAGTATCTTATATCAGAAAAAAATAAATATATATAAACAGTTATTCATATAAATACATACAACTTGTAACCCTACAATCACCCTTTATTTTTTATTTTTCATTTTTGAGAAGAATTTATTGTAAAATACGACTTACTTATTTACATTTGTTGGAAAACGTTGAAAATTGACGTTGGAATCTTCTAATTTTCCGCAGAATACACATTTCGGTATACCCACATCTAACCTAAAAAAAATACAAATGATTTAGTATCTTATTCCAATATTTAAATTTGGATAGATTGATGAACATTATAAAATATTAAGAATATAAACACATACCTTATACATTAAGCACTGTTTAAGGAAAATAAATATCTATAATTTTCGCTTTCATTTAACACAAAATACACTACAATAAATAAATAAGCATTGTTGAAAGCTATGGTCATAGACGCTATGGTTGATTGAGAGAAAGAGATAGAAAATTACTTATCTTCATTGCTGGTCTATAGATGTCAGTTTATATCGTAGTTTTCGATGGTAACGCCATCTAAACTTGATCGATAGTACTAATTTCCAAGGTGGACTATTCGGTCCATAAGACTTGAGGGGGCCTGAATGTATGGTATGTATGTATTGTACGAATACTATAAGAATGCCATGTCACGTGACTAGTAGATGCGCCAAACGTGACGTCACGCCGCAGATCAGTAGCGTAACATTTCTCATTCAAACAGAATAAGAAACCATTTTTGGGTGGAAAAATATTTGATTAGACAATTTAGTTCTAAGAAATAACTTACCTGTTATTAAAAAGAAAGCTCGATTGTTAAAATAATAATGTGTAACTGGCAAAAATAACCTAAAATTTGCCAAGACAAAAGCACGTGGGCAACCACGAACGCCTGTGTTAGAAAGCTTCCAACCCCGAAAATTGGAAAGTGGACTAGTCCGATGTAATTTGGTCGACTGCGTAAACAGGCGCAATTTTATCGGTGTGGCATTCTTACAGTATTCGTACATTATGTAGGTATGTAACGGAATCTTTGGACGCAATTTTCATCCACTTAAAAACATCAGATATAAGGCCGATCCACACACGGAGATATATCTTAGGGCGTGTTTACTTTGGCGCTTTAAGCGCTTAAAGCATTCCACGCTTATTTATAACGCTTATTTTACCCGTTTACTTTGGGTTTTTGGCGCTGATGCGTCTGTTGACAGATACGACAGAAACCGTTTACTTTGAAGCTTGAGCGAATGCGTGATGTGAATATTATATGGTGTGCCGACGCGCATGATCTTCCATCTCTCTCGCACAATTGTGACGTCAGCTTGGTCGAATTTTTTAAATCAACAGGGTAGTTCAAAATTTTGCATTAATATAATGATTTTTTTAATTTATTATATGTATTAAATTTAAAAAAACAAATCGAAATAATTTCTATTATTGATAAAATAAAAATAATGAATTGTTAGAAAAATCTATTTAAGTTAGAAAAAAAATATTAGAAAATTCAAAAAGTAAAAGACAATAACATAGGCAATAATAATTGGCTTACTCAATAATATGTATGTTCATTAAATAAAACACACCAAATTCATCAAATCAGGAACAAATTAACAAACATTCATATTTAACATTCATCGACACAGGCCTGCATCGACATAATCAATTCACTTATTATTTTTCTTCTAAAGTAATAATAATAATAATATATTAATATGTAGAAACAAAATTTTCTATACTTTCAATATTTCAATCAATCAACAACTAGAGATAATGCGAAGACACACGATTTGTTTTGGATTTGTTCTAGATGAAAATTACTTTATAAATTTATTCATTTTTTTAGCCAGTTTTCTTTGGCTGTTCTTGAAACCAATTTTTTTGTTTAATTCCCGCAATCTTATATACGTGCGAGTCCTCGCAAGACACAGAAGAACATCTTTAGGCATTTTAATTTCAGCTGGCAATCTTTGTAAAGTCAAATCAACGATCTTATCAAATATATTTTTTTCCTTTGAAAATGAATTTTTATGGACCAAAAGAAAGACTAATAAATTTGGAGCCACAAGGAAAAGAAAAGTATCTGGAGCATTTATCAGGGCGGATAATATAATAAATATATTAACTTATGTATTAGCATACTTGAGAAATGTAATGAAGAGTTAAGAAACTAAATTAATGTTTTCAAAATTGATGCGCTCCACGTTTTATTATTACAATGCTCCTCAATTCAAGTGTGTTGATTACCATTTAGACGTGAAAAACAGAAATAAAAAATTAATTCTATATATAATTATGAATTTAAAAAAATACTTACGTGTCATGTCCAACTAAAGTTTCGGGAATACAATAATTGCCTATTTCATCTATTTCTTCCAACTGTTGGATAGTATCTTGGTTTTCTTTTAATAATGCTTCTACTAAAAGATGATTACTTCTTTTCTGCATTCGTTCTTCTCTTTCAATAGATGTTTGTGTTTTATTTTTCGATGGTATTGGTAAAAATTGTGTTGGAATGGCATCTTTCTTTAAATTTCGACAATTCCGCGGTGTATAGTTTAGTAGTTGTTGACGAAGTGGTACAAAAAAATCTTCAGTGGTAAAATGAACAGAACAAATACGAGCTAAAAGAACAATAAATCTGCATGAATTACTTTATCTATTTTTACTTTATTAAGTAAATTTATTCACTTACCATGTTTAGTATTAAACTTATCTCTCCGTTTGCATGCCAAAACCCATTTTTTACATAAAATATCATCTTTTGGGAAACTAAAATACTTAATTTTTTTTCTTTTGTTTTGTTTGATGAGTTTTTACACCCAAAAACAGAGCACGATGGCATTTTAACAATAATTTATTAAAATGAATATTACAATAATTAAAACAACAATTATTAATTAATTAAAAGATTGCAATTATTTATAAACAACCAACAATATATTATAAAACCAAATATACACCGGCTTACATTGAAAATTGAAATGTCACTTTCAAGTTTCACGACCAAGATGACGTCATGCGCAGTATATACCGAAATACGTTCCACGCGCCGTTCCACCATATAATACTCACACCACGAGCGAATGTATGCGTGGGAGCTCTGTACATCAAAATCAGCTGATTTATACAAAGTGGACACTGGACGATGAGATTGAATAATTTTTCTATTACTATCTGGAATTACAATCTTACTACACCTTTTCCAAGTGTAGTTCAGATATTTTCAGTCGTATTTCAGATTAGTGAATTAGTGTTTTATCTTAAATTAATTTTATCTACGACTTATATATAAAGTGATCATTATACTTGTGGTTTTTGTAATATAATGACATTAATGACCTACTTTATATCCCTAGGGAGATAAAGTAAATGAATTTCCCTCTCATCAGCCAATCAGAAAATAGTATTTTAATTATAATTTGAATATTAATTTCCGTCAAATGTAAACAAACCATAGTAACGACAAAAATAATTAACAATAGTTAATAGTTTCAACAAGTAGGCCTAAAGTGGGCGTTTTCATGCAATTTTAAATAAAATGACATTTAATTTTTCTGAAATTTCGAACAAATACTTAGTTGTGAGAATATCATAGACAATATACTATAGATACCCAGCGCCAATAGAAACGTTTGTTATCTAAAACAGTAACGCCAACGCCTCTAGTGGTTGTAAGCAGAAATTAAAATGTATAGCGGGACTTTTAAATAATTATTTTTATCACAATTATACTAAAGTTCAGATGAAAACTAAAAACAATTTGATTGAATCTATGAAACTGCTTAGGTGTGGCAAAAAATTTATTTTAACTTTGAGTTGCAAACAAATTTACATTGAAACTATGAACAAGGTCTTTGCTTCCTCTTCTTATAAATTTAAATTGCTTGATTTTTAAACCATTCACACTCCACTTGGCGGAAAGAGATACCCTCGTTTGTATTTTCTTGTCAATTTTCTACCGATATTACAAGCCCCTTCTAAGATTATAATTTATAATATTAATTTGACAGAAATGTCAAGGTTCCCAAAATTACTAACTTGTATTTTTTGAAAATCATGACATCGGCAGAAATGAGAGTTCAACTTTTAAATATCAACATTCATATATATTTATTATACTTTACAGTTTCCTATATATGTTCTACAGTCACTAAATATACACAGTACCGCAATTGTATGGGCCAATGTGTTAGAGAGAGAAAAAAAAAAGCAAATTTTTGATCCAAAATGGCGGCAATTGTAATAATATGTCATACTATTGGCTGTACTCAAATAATCTGTCATTGAGTCAGATATCTTGATTTTAAATTCAACTTCTCAATCTCACCAACTTCTAGTTTAAAATTCAAATGTCCCCATAAATTTTGATCCAAAATGGCAGTCATTTGCGGTACTGTATATATTTAGTGACTGTAATTTGTTTATACAGACAGGGCCCTCTTACGGTTGTAAGCAAAAACTAACATTCTATTCAAGGCCGTACATTTAGCTTGAACCAAAGAATACATACTCCATAGAAGCTCAGATCTCGGGGTTTTGTGGTTTTCAAACTTTTAGTACCTACCCTGACTCACGAAGGGCGACACTTGTTCAATTTCGGTAAACACGATGATTTTAACAATCGAACTCATGGCAGTCGTCGACAGTCAGTCGGCCGGAATAGATGGGAGTAGGAATGTACATCAGTATTATTTGAAAAATAAAAACTAATAAAAGTAGTAAAAAAAATTCTCGCATACATAATATTTTTTTATTGTTATCTCTAAAAATAAATATGTAAAATAGTTTGTCCTGAATGACTGATTCATCATCGCGTAAACTATTGAAGACATGCACATGAAATTTGGCGGTTAGGGTCCTTACATAACGTAAACACCCTCTGAGGAAGGATTTTTTGAAATTCCACCCCCTAAGAGGCTGAAGTAGAGGGTCGAGATTTTATAAGGAAATCCGTCATTTTGGAAGCTAGAAGCATGAAACTTTATGCTTTAATCAGAAATAAATAAATACGTGTTTCAGCGGTTTTTCAAATTTCACCCTTAAGGCGGTGAAATAGGGAATAAAATTTTGTATAGAAGTTGTCATTTTTAAAGTTAAAAACAAACAATAAATATTATTAATCAGTAATCAGGTTTTAAAATGGAAAATATTAAGAGCTTGATCTATCATTTTTGAAAATACCACCGTTAAGGGGGTGAAATGGGGGATGATTTTGGAAGTTAATTTAAATTGAAAATTTGAAACGTTATTACTATTTGGGCTTTGGATTACAAAAAAATAAATAATCGCTTTAGTATTTTTGGAAATCTTACCCCTAAGATGGTGAAATATTGTATGAAAGTTTGAATGGACATCCGTCATTTTTTAAACTAGAAGCGTGAAACTATTTTTATGTTTTTGATAAGAAATAAATAAAAATGTGTTCAAGCCTTTTTTAAATTCCAGCTTTAAAGGGGTGAAACAGGGATTGAAGGTTTATATACAAGTTCTGGAATTTTTGAAGTTGAAACTAAGGAATATTATTATTTAAGTTTTTGAATAGAGAACATTACACACGTGATTTATCCTTTTCGGAAAAACCTACCCTTAAGGGGGTTTGTATGGAAGTCCTAAATTAATGTAAATTAAAATGTATTAAGGGTATCCTTCTACGCGGTCAAAGCCATGGGCAAAAGCTATTTTACAATAAATTACTCGTATTCTTTTAACTTTTTTTATTATTAACAATAAATATGAAAGAATAATATTTTTTTTTGTAAATTAAAAAAAAACTGTTACCAGTAAATACATATACAGTGAAATCTCCTTTGGACGGACACCAACGGGACCGACTGAAAGTGTCCGTTCAAGAGGGGTGTCCGTATAAAAGAAATACAACAAAAAAATCGTGTTTTTAATGAAAAATGAATATATTAAAGAAAAAAGGACATTTCAAACGTATATGTATATTAGGGTGTGCCAAAAAAAACGAAATTTTTTTTCCAAGTCTCCTATGAAAATATGTTGATTTATCATATTTTAAGGGCCCCCTTAAAAATACAGCTCGAAAAATTTTTTTTAAGAGGTCGCTCCGAATTCTTAAAAAAATCTAAAATGGTCGAAAATCGAATTTTTTTTTCTCTTAATTTTGTTTTCTCAATATTTCACTTTTTTCTACATAAAAAATTATAAGAATCCTGAAAACTTCAAGTCGAAATTTTAATGTTTAAAGGTCGCTCCAAATTTTTTAAAGTTTCCAAGTCAAGTACTTTATATCTTTTTGAGCTACTTCTGAATATAAATATCCACGAATTTAATATTTTTTTCATTCCATTTGTTTTTTTTTTGTTTCTCCAGCCTTAATTCCATTCTTTACAATGTCAAATTCAAGAAAAAAAATTTAAGTTGGTTGATATTTATATTCAGAAGTACCTCAAAAAGATATAAAGTACTTGACTTGGAAACTTTAAAAAATTTGGAGCGACCTTTAAATATTAAAATTTCGACTTGAAGTTTTCAGGATTCTCATAATTTTTTATGTAGAAAAAAATGAAATAATGAGAAAACAAAATTAAGAGAAAAAAAAATTCGATTTTCGACCATTTTAGATTTTTTTAAAAATTCGGAGCGACCTCGTAAAAAATTTTTCGAGCTGTATTTTTAAGGGGGCCCTCAAAATACGATAAACTGACATATTTTCATAGGAGACTTGAAAAAAAAATTTTTCGTTTTTTTTTGGGACACCCTAATGTATATGTATACAAATGTCTTCAAAATGAACGAAAAACTTTAGAGCTAAAAGAAAAAAAAAACGGTTTGTCACCTGTAGATATATGTAAGTATGTATGTACAGTCATCGCCAATACTAATTGTAAGTGACCGAGTCTTGAACTAGAATATCACGCTTATTCGTTTGTGTGAGTCAGACTGTTTCTCCCGTCAGGGTAAGATGGGGAGGTAGGGAGTGTTAGAACAGGTAAATCCCCAAAATTGTATCACTAACCCAACCCCCTTCTTTTGATTGAATATCTTCCTTTATAAATTCTGACCTGTTAGGATTCTGTTACATTGTGATGACCGCCCTCATAAGCCTGTTTTACACAGCCGCACAAAAAGTGGTCACTTAGTTTTGCGATGACTGTACCTACATATAGGTAAATAATATAAATGCACCAGATAGGCTGCGTTTAAAGCCGGTGAATCCCCGGCTTACTCGAGAAAATTCTAGCGAAGTTGGCGCGCGGCGCGTTTCAGAAATGCAATAGCGATACTCCTAAACAGAAAAAATAAGAGGGCGTTTCTGTTTTTTTTTTTGTCCGGTTAAGAGAACATTTTCTCGTGTCCGCGTCCGTTCTAGAGAATGTCCGTCCAAGAGAGAGTTAATACAATGCAAATTATATGTGCGTTGGTCGGGACTATGAAAAACTGTCCGTTTAAGGGAGGTGTCCGTGTAAAAGGGGTGTCCGCGAAGGGGAATTTCACTGTATACCTACCTACTGAATAAGAATACAATTAGTATTTAATTTTAATAAAGTATCATTTTAACAATAGAAACATTAAATGTAATAAATTCGTCACTAGTAACAAAATGGAATTTATAATACATACATATCTATATGTACATATGTATATTATAAGCTTTAAATTATAGTCATTATCACTTGTTGATTAGCAGTCAAAATGAGCCGCTTCGAGCCAAATTTTTGTTCATGGTTTGATCCCCGGGGAATCTTATTTTCCTTTTTTTATTGTTATTTAAAAAAAATACTATTAATTAACGATTATCACATTTTTTAATATTAACGTTAATCTTAATTGATAATTAATTAATACCATAATAAGCAATATTAATTTATAATTTTTTTTCTGCTTTACTTAACAATTTTTTATAATTGTTACTATAAAATAAACTACAATAATAACAATAATTAATTTCGGTTATTGTTAATCGTAGTTTTTAACGACAAATGCCTTTTTTCTTTTCATACTTTTTTTTGAAAGAGTGAGAAATTTGAGCTCGTTCGAGTATGAGAAAACAAAACAAATATAGGTAGGTATAGATATTTATGTTTGTATATCTATGTATTGTTTTTCTTCATCGATAATTTTCTTATTCTTATCAATATGGACTTGAAAGACCGCGTAGAAGGATACCCTTAATACATTTTAATTTACATTAATTTAGGACTTCCATACAAACCCCCTTAAGGGTAGGTTTTTCCGAAAAGGATAAATCACGTGTGTAATGTTCTCTATTCAAAAACTTAAATAATAATATTCCTTAGTTTCAACTTCAAAAATTCCAGAACTTGTATATAAACCTTCAATCCCTGTTTCACCCCTTTAAAGCTGGAATTTAAAAAAGGCTTGAACACATTTTTATTTATTTCTTATCAAAAACATAAAAATAGTTTCACGCTTCTAGTTTAAAAAATGACGGATGTCCATTCAAACTTTCATACAATATTTCACCATCTTAGGGGTAAGATTTCCAAAAATACTAAAGCGATTATTTATTTTTTTGTAATCCAAAGCCCAAATAGTAATAACGTTTCAAATTTTCAATTTAAATTAACTTCCAAAATCATCCCCCATTTCACCCCCTTAACGGTGGTATTTTCAAAAATGATAGATCAAGCTCTTAATATTTTCCATTTTAAAACCTGATTACTGATTAATAATATTTATTGTTTGTTTTTAACTTTAAAAATGACAACTTCTATACAAAATTTTATTCCCTATTTCACCGCCTTAAGGGTGAAATTTGAAAAACCGCTGAAACACGTATTTATTTATTTCTGATTAAAGCATAAAGTTTCATGCTTCTAGCTTCCAAAATGACGGATTTCCTTATAAAATCTCGACCCTCTACTTCAGCCTCTTAGGGGGTGGAATTTCAAAAAATCCTTCCTCAGAGGGTGTTTACGTTATGTAAGGACCCTAACCGCCAAATTTCATGTGCATGTCTTCAATAGTTTACGCGATGATGAATCAGTCATTCAGGACAAACTATTTTACATATTTATTTTTAGAGATAACAATAAAAAAATATTATGTATGCGAGAATTTTTTTTACTACTTTTATTAGTTTTTATTTTTCAAATAATACTGATGTACATTCCTACTCCCATCTATTCCGGCCGACTGACTGTCGACGACTGCCATGAGTTCGATTGTTAAAATCATCGTGTTTACCGAAATTGAACAAGTGTCGCCCTTCGTGAGTCAGGGTAGGTACTACACCAAAAAAATCGAGATCTGAGCTTCTATGGTATTTGTATTCTTTGCTTGAACCAAAGAAAACATACTACATAGAAGCTCAGATCTCGGGGTTTTGTGGTTATCAAACTTTTAGTACCTACCCTGACTCACGAAGGGCGACACTTGTTCAATGTCGGTAAGCACATACTAAGCACGACGATTTTATCAACCGAACTCATGGCCACGGTTGCCGATTCAGGCGAATTTCTATTAGATCTGGTGGAATTTCGACCCGTCTTGTGGATAAATCTCCGTCTAGTAGATTAGTAGAAAATCTGGTAGAAAAGTAGAATGTCTGGTAGAAAAGTAGAAAATTGGTAGATTTTTTTTTTCGAATATTTTTTGTTGATTTGTCTAATTAAATATAACTTTTGGAGATATTTACCTATATAATTTTTTATCTTATATTTATAATGGACATATTTGGATGTAGAAAAGGAATATTGACTTCAAAATAAACTAAATGGATTTCTAGTGGGTATCACGTGACCATTTAGTAGATTTTCTTCCTACGTCGTCGGCAACAGTGTCGACGACCGACCGACATTGAACAAGTGTCGCCCTTCGTGAGTCAGGGTAGGTACTAAAAGTTTGATAACCACAAAACCTAGAGATCTGAGCTTCTATGGAGTATGTATTCTTTGGTCAAGCTAATATCAAAGAATACATACTCCATAGAAGCTCAGATCTCGGGGTTTTGTGGTTCTCAAACTTTTAGTACCTACCCTGACTCACGAAGGGCGACACTTGTTCAATTTCGGTAAACACGATGATTCTAACAATCGAACTCATGGCAGTCGTCGACAGCATAGACAATATAGACCTCCCACTCTTAAGCCCCCAACACTCCGCGTTGCGGAACGCTATAATCAGGTGGCGCTGGCGTTGTGGTAGCCATATTTGTAGGAAATAGAAGGAACAAGTAGGACGGCATTGTGAATTTTAGCGGTAAAATTCAAATTTATTTAAGATGTTTTACAAATCAAAGAATAAATGAGAAATTAAATAAAAACAGATTAAATTTGAAATAATATATTAAAACAAAAATACATTGCATTCAATTTTTAAACAAATTATTACATAAATAACATTCACATTAATAAAAAGTTGTAAATTTGCCAAGCAATACATTTCCCTAAATGACTTTTATCAGCAAATTATATGTACATGTAAACTTGTACTGGAAAACTTGTTCAAAATTATTGAAAAAATACCTTGCAGGGAGGGCCAATTTGAAGTTTTTTTCCATTTTCAGTGCAAAATAGACAATTACCTTCAACAATTTCCAAATTATTGAACAATTTAATTAGAATTAGAATAACAATATGTCTACTTCTGGTCTCAATATAAACAAAAGAACGGAATCTTATGCGCCCCCTCGAAACTTCAATAGGAACTATAAGTCAATAAACAACAGAGAACAGTGGCGTACCTATAATCTCGCTAGACATGGTATCAGACACAGAAGTAATGATGCAGAAAAAGTTGTGGAAAAGAGGTTAGAGGAAAATTATGTATTAGTCTGCTAATAATAGTGTCACAAAAATACGTTAGAGGCAATAGAGAACCTGTTACTAAAATTTGCGGGGAAGATTTAAGATTTATTTTTACGCCTCTGACAACAAACCGATGCCAGTGCACTCTGGTTAGAGCGTTCCATAATGACGACCTTGAGCGGAGTACCCCTTCCATACCAGTTGGACCCCCCTGGTCGACAGTCAGTCGGCCGGAACAGATGGGAGTAGGAATGTACATCCAACGATTCTAAACTTACAATGATTGCTCATTGCCTATACTCTCCATATAAGCCAAATATTTGACGTCATTGACGGATAGTTAGCATACCTACATATACATGATAGAGACAGGCATAGCTACCTGTCTCTATCGATGTCTATCCGTATCTGTATGTACGCGAATGACGTCACTGGAGACGACAAGAGTGGGGATGCCGAAAAAATGTGGTTCATGACTTTCATGAGCAATCCTTGTAAGAATTCATAATCGTTGATGTACATCAGTATTATTTGAAAAATAAAAACTAATAAAAGTAGTAAAAAAAATTCTCGCATACATAATATTTTTTTATCTACGACTTATATATAAAGTGATCATTATACTTGTGGTTTTTGTAATATAATGACCTACTTTATATCCCTAGGGAGATAAAGTAAATGAATATCCCTCTCATCAGCCAATCAGAAAATAGTATTTTAATTATAATTTCCGCCAAATGTAAACAAACCATGATAACGACAAAAATAATTAACAATTGTTTCAACAAGTAGGCCTAAAGTGGGCGTTTTCATGCAATTTTGAATAAAATGACATTTAATTTTTCTGAAATTTCGAACAAATACTTAGTTGTGAGAAAATTCGTTGTATTTACAATAGAAAGTGGTAAAGAAGACGATTTTAGTACTAGATAACATTTTCTGTAAAAAACCATGGTAACGACAAAAAATAAATAACAGTTTCAACAAACAGTTGTAAATAAGTGTCAATTTTTTGTGCAATTTTAGAATCGAAAATGATAAAGAAGGTAAATATTCTTGTTCACTACCAGTACCTATACACGTAGAAATAAGTCGTAGATAAAGTATAGTATACAACTCGCTTATAATGAATGCTAATTATAACCTCGAATGATTACAACACTCGCTCGCTACGCTCGCTTGTGTTGTAAACTTCATTCTCGGTTATAAAAGCATTCATTATAGACTCGTTGTATAATATACTATTATTGTTATCTCTAAAAATAAATATGTAAAATAGTTTGTCCTGATTGACTGATTCATCATCGCGTAAACTATTGAAGACATGCACATGAAATTTGGCGGTTAGGGTCCTTACATAACGTAAACACCCTCTAAGGAAGGATTTTTTGAAATTCCACCCCTAAGAGGGTGAAGTAGAGGGTCGAGATTTTATAAGGAAATCCGTCATTATTTATGCTTTAATCAGAAATAAATAAATACGTGTTTCAGTGGTTTTTCAAATTTCACCCTTAAGGCGGTGAAATAGGGAATAAAGTTTTGTATAGAAGTTGTCATTTTTAAAGTTAAAAACAAACAATAAATATTATTAATCAGTAATCAGGTTTTAAAATAGAAAATATTAAGAGCTTGATCTATCATTTTTGAAAATACCACCCTTAAGGGGGTGAAATGGGGGATGATTTTGGAAGTTAATTTAAGTTGAAAATTTGAAACGTTTATTACTATTTGGGCTTTGGATTACAAAAAAATAAATAATCGCTTTAGTATTTTTGGAAATCTTACCCCTAAGATGGTGAAATATTGTATGAAAGTTTGAATGGACATCCGTCATTTTTTAAACTAGAAGCGTGAAACTATTTTTATGTTTTTGATAAGAAATAAATAAAAATGTGTTCAAGCCTTTTTTAAATTCCAGCTTTAAGGGGGTGAAACAGGGAATGAAGGTTTATATACAAGTTCTGGAATTTTTGAAGTTGAAACTAAGGAATATTATTATTTAAGTTTTTGAATAGAGAACATTACACACGTGATTTATCCTTTTCGGAAAAACCTACCCTTAAGGGGGTTTGTATGAAGAAAAACAATACATAGATATACAAACATAAATATCTATACCTACCTATATTTGTTTTGTTTTCTCATACTCGAACGAGCTCAAATTTCTCACTCTTTCAAAAAAAAGTATGAAAAGAAAAAAGGCATTTGTCGTTAAAAACTACGATTAACAATAACCGAAATTAATTATTGTTATTATTGTAGTTTATTATAAAATAAACTACAATAATAACAATTATAAAAAATTGTTAAGTAAAGCAGAAAATCGTTAATTAATAGTATTTATTTTAAATAACAATAAAAAAAGGAAAATAAGATTCCCCGGGGATCGAACCATGAACAAAAATTTGGCTCGAAGCGGCTCATTTTGACTGCTAATCAACAAGTGATAATGACTATAAATTAAAGCTTATAATATACATACATACATATACATAGATATGTATGTATACAGGATGAGCCAAGAGGATGGCACCCTAAAAGTATAAGGAGTTCTACTAGATGGAACTTTATGAAATTTGCTATATGGCCGTCTTGGCACCTGAACTACCTTTAGAAAATATATTTGTTGTTCTACCTACCCCTCTTATATAAAGTAGTGCACCCTACTCTCTTATTTTAAATAGAATGGTATATTTTTTATTACATTTTTGTATTCTTTGATGAAATCGAAGGGGACTTTAATAACATGACCCATGGTCTAGCGCTAAAAGTTTTTCAGATATTTTAACTTTTCATGAAATTTTTAATTTTGCAGTGTTTAAATGAAAAATTCACAGCATAGAAACTATTGCAGTTAAAATGTTAAAATTTAGAATTCTAATAGTACAAATAACGTACTTTCTATAAAATTGTAGAACATTTAATTATCTTTCAGCGTTCGGCTGAAATGAATTTTTCTTTCAGGCAATTTTCAAGCTACAATAACTTGCTTATTTTAAATGGAACCCCATATTTCTGTTTATATGGTTGGATAGAGAAAAAAATTCTGCATCGAACTGCATTAACATTCCCTATACCTATCTTTGATAATTTTTCAGTTATTCAGAATTTTCAACTTCGTCTAATTTTCTTTCCTGAAATAAAATGTAAAACATAGAAGGCTTAGCAAAATAACCTCCAATTCAATTGTCACAGTTAAGATGAAATTAATTAATTAAATTTGGACTATCTCAATGAAATAAAATGGAAGAAATTGATAATTAATTAAATTAATATTTATTTCATTTGCTTTTATGTATGTAGGATGTCCTACAGTTGTAAAAAAACATATAAAATATTCAATATTAACATCATTTG
The DNA here is from genome assembly GCA_039776855.1 of Mylabris sibirica. Classification (NCBI taxonomy): domain Eukaryota; kingdom Metazoa; phylum Arthropoda; class Insecta; order Coleoptera; family Meloidae; genus Mylabris; species Mylabris sibirica. The sequence goes on from CM077844.1 coordinate 8,691,631, forward strand.
AGATATTTTGTCATTTTGCTAAGCCTTCTATGCATTTCTTTATAGTTGGGTTACTTTGGCATAGGCGACTAGAGGTATTACATTTTGCTTCAAGGGAAGTGATTGAACGACCCTCTACTTCACCCTCTTAGGGGTGGAATTTCAAAAAATCCTCCCTTAGAAGGTGTTTACGTTATGTAAGGACCCTAACCGCCAAATTTCATGTGCATGTCTTCAATAGTTTACGCGATGATGAATCAGTCATTCAGGACAAACTATTTTACATATTTATTTTTAGAGATAACAATAAATAGTATATTATACAACGAGTCTATAATGAATGCTTTTATAACCGAGAATGAAGTTTACAACACAAGCGAGCAAAGCGAGCGAGTGTTGTAATCATTCGAGGTTATAATTAGCATTCATTATAAGCGAGTTGTATAATATACTTTATCTACGACTTATTTCTACATGTACAGGTACTTGTGGTGTACAAGAATATTTACCTTCTTAATCATTTTCGATTCTAAGATCGCACAAAAAATTGACACTTATTTACAACTGTTTGTTGAAACTGTTATTTATTTTTTGTCGTTACCATGGTTTTCTACATTTAACAGAAACTATTATCTACTACTAAAATCATCTTCTTTATCACTTTCCATTGTAAATACAACGAATATTCCAACAACTAAGTATTTGTTCGAAATTTCAGAAAAATTAAATGTCATTTTATTCAAAATTGCATGAAAACGCCCACTTTAGGCCTACTTGTTGAAACTATTGTTAATTATTTTTGTCGTTACCATGGTTTGTTTACATTTGACGGAAATTATAATTAAAATACTATTTTCTGATTGGCTGATGAGAGGGATATTCATTTACTTTATCTCCCTAGGGATATAAAGTAGGTCATTATATTACAAAAACCACAAGTATAATGATCGCTTTATATATAAGTCGTAGATAAAAAATATTATGTATGCGAGAATTTTTTTTACTACTTTTATTAGTTTTTATTTTTCAAATAATACTGATGTACATTCCTACTCCCATCTGTTCCGGCCGACTGACTGTCGACATGATTCAACAAATAAAGGTTAGATATTGCGCATAGACACGTGGTATTGTGACGTCAAGTGGAGAGTAAACAACGATGTCTGTTTAATAATTAAAATTGTGTTTCAAAGGATTTGTACAAGACTAATGTAAAACGAACCAAATGCAACAGTCAAATATAAAATTTTAATTATAAATTCAACATTCTCTTTAACTATATTTTTTAAAACGATAAAAATATTATTGTATAGAAGTTATGTACAATTATTAATCGTAAATGTTATTATAATTAATAATTACCTAATTTATTATTAATAATCAGTAGTACTGTACAATTAGTACTTAATGTTTGATCTTTAAGATCATACATTCCTATAAGACATGGCAAGTTTTTTTTTCCAAAGAATACTTTGCAACTTATTTAACAATGAAAAAAAAAACTCTTGTAAATTAGCAGTTTGAAAGATATGAAATCTACTAATTAGGCGTTGATGGTTAATGATGTGATAAAGAAACACCTTTTCTCAAAACTACTTTGGTACAATTACTCATTCATCACCTACATTATTAATATTATTACCAATTGATCAAAACAACTAGTCAGCACTTTATTTAGAAAATTGAATTTAGCATGTAATTGTAATTGATAATAATGATATTATTACCTACTAACCAACGTTAACTGTATTCCGACCAATGAAATCGTGTTATACCATAATATTTTGGGCGTTAAAAAAAAGTTATAAGAATCACTGAGTTTTAATTTTTGCACCTATATCAGTTCTTGAGGTGCATGGAATGCTTACCTCAGGCTTATTACTCTATTCTAATTGTTGTGTCCTTTTTGCAAGATATATATGGATACTCATAAAGTTTTATTACTTAGTTCAAAACATTTTCCTTTATCAGATTTTTTTTCGATATTGGGATCCAGATTTATTTTTGGCTTATCAACATTTACGTGGACTGACCATTTATCTGAGGGTCGCCTAATTATGCCATCTGAAGCCTTAGTTAAGGAAATTCAATGTTTAGAGAGTATTTTTAACCATTTCAACGGCGATACATACTACAAATTATTTAAAAAAATTATTAGATTTGTCTAAGATGATTAGTTATTGTAGCGCCAAGATTAAGCTGCTGTTTTTTAAATCACCAATGTATTTTAGAATAATTAAACATCTAAATGAGGCAAAAAATTTAGCAAGCAATCAAGAAAAAGAAAATTTGGTAAAATTATTTAGTCCGGGGAATTTTAATATTTGGTTGTATTATGTAAGTGATAGATAAGTGTATCGATATTCCGCTTATTTTTATAATAAATTATATAATTATCTATAAAATAAAATCGCCTATAAATTTTTGTTCTAAAACAAATGGATAATCAATCACCCAGTTTTCCCTATATTTTAACTTAAATATAAGCGTATCATTTGGCTACAACTCTCCAGATGACGCCATGCGCCAATTAGGACGAGTTTTGTACACATGAGTATCTAACCTCTGTATTTGTTGAATCGTGGACTGTCGACGACTGCCATGAGTTCGATTGTTAGAATCATCGTGTTTACCGAAATTGAACAAGTGTCGCCCTTCGTGAGTCAGGGTAGGTACTAAAAGTTTGAGAACCACAAAACCCCGAGATCTGAGCTTCTATGGAGTATGTATTCTTTGCTAATATAAAGCGTGTAAAAATTCAGTCCAATTTTCTAGGAATCTGTATTTGTCACAAAACACATATGTAAATTATAAGCTGTTTTTTCTGGAAATGTTGAAGAATTCTGGAATTCTCGCTTAAATTTTATTCTCAAACAATTTCTAGAGAATTCGACTTGTAGATCGTCTCTACATTCTTATTTTTTCGTTTCTCCCCATTTTAGTCTGGAATTGGAATGTGTGGAAATGTTTCGATTTTTTTCTAGAATGCAATGGAAAAATACTTACGAAAAAAATCAATCTTGAGAAGATCTTACATTAGAATCATTCTTACAAAGAAGTAACAGAACTGGCAGTCTCCGATTTTGATAAGACTTGCCCGAAAGAAAAATTTAATTCATCTAAACGCTGAAAAATAATTAGATTCTGTTTAAATTGATAAAAATTACATTATTTTTACTACTTAAGTTTAAAGTTACAACATTTCAAATGATATGACTTCAAAAATATCAATTTTTTAATCAAACACTGCAAAAGTTTAAGACTGCACTAAAATTAGAAAATATTTGAAAAACCTTCAGCGCTAGACCGTGGGTCATGTTATCAAAATCCCATTGGATTTCATCAAAGAATTGAAAAATGCAATAAAAAATATACCATTATATTTAAAATA